>JNBS01002305.1:0-12077 GCA_002081575.1 Thraustotheca clavata
TTTGTCTAATTCTAAAATAAACCTCCCGGATAATATTTTCTTCGATTCAGACAATTTTTGGCAATTACTCCTGTCCTCTGTGGCCTTTGCCACAGGGTTCACGATAGTCTTCTATACTCTTTAAGTCGATCCTGCCTGTTTAGCCCTTCCCTCAATTTTTTAATTTCAATGTCTGCTTTTTCAATAATTTAATTAACATGTGCGACCACCAACTTTTTTAATTACAAGGTTTTGGAAGTTGGCGTCACCCCGCCTGTCTTGTGGTGGATAAAACATTTTGATTGGATAAATTCCGTCGTCGTACAACAATGGATTATTCAGTACTATCAGCTTAACCCGATAGCTTATTTAGACGAAACTAAGGCTGCTTTCGAAAACTGTTTTAAAAAATCAATTTCAATTACAACTATTTGGTAAATAATTCACTCACTTGGGTTTACACGGAAGGTATTGGAAAGAAGGGCACTGAAAATTAAAGTGACGTACTGCGCTTTTTTCACGAGTTGTCCATGATTGATTGGAACCAGTTCAATATTGTATTCTGTGATGAAGTTAGTTTTGATAACCGGGGCCTGTTGCGCAAAAGAGGGTACTCCTTACGTGGCACTAAACTATGGGTCCGTGGAGAGTTTACACAAAAACCTCGCGTATCACTCTTGTGCTTTATTGATACCAATAGAATTTCAGAAATTTATGACACCGATACTACCTTCGATAGGCATACATTCAATCGATATTGTAAAAGCTTTACATCAAAGTGTTCAACTTATCCAGGACGAAGATCAATATGGATTCTAGATAATACAAGTATACACAGCCATGAAAACATTGTAAACTTTTTGCGAATGATTGGAATTGTTCCAGTGTTTTTGCCTGCATATTGTCCGATGTATAGTCCGATTGAATTTGTTTTCGCTATGATTAAGCGAGCATTCAAGAGGCGTTACAACGAATCAAGAAACACTGATCTTCTACTGTTTATTATAGAAATCATTCAATCTTTTCGGCAATACGATATGTGTGATCTATTTAAGAATTGCGGATACAACTCCAATGGTAGATTTGACCCCAAGATGCAACAATCATTTGAAAAAGATAAAAACTAATTCAATGAAAGATTACTAGGTTATTTTCAAACTGGCAGTAATATGTAAATATATTTTATACGGCCCATTCTTCGTCACGATCGATATCGGGTGTGTTTCGAGTTGCTTCTAAAACACGTTCAACATTGATTTGCGTAATTTGTGTTTGAACTTGTCCCTGAAAACTTTCTATCATGTTTTGCTTCGTTTGCAATGAACTTATGCAATTATTCAAACGAATGCCAAAATCGTCATACTGACGTTGAAGAGATAATAAATCTTCAAGATAAGTACCAACCGCATCACTTGGTAATGAAATATTCTGCTCAATATTTCCATTCCGTTCTTGAGAAACATTCGAGGTGGGCTGGAACAGGTGAATAATTCGTAATGGTGCATCACTTGCAATAAGAGATTCATGTCTGTGGCTTGGTGATTTTAAAATTTGTGCTGCCCACATTCTCCAAGTTGATTCGTATGCAACATAAAATTCACCCCATTTTTCATTAAGGGCACGAACTGTTTCGTGCTGTAGTACTTCAGTAGCCGCACCAGAACGATCTTGTATGAATGGCGTGATGCGTTGCTTTTGAAATTCGTTCAAGTCCGTAGCAGATAAAATTTGGTTTCCATATTTGTAAAAAGCAATAAAAATCTGATTGAAATGCCTTACTATATACTGATGAGTCTGTTCTTTGCTATTTGGACGGAAATGATTTCTACCAAGCTTTACGGTAATAAAGCAATCGAAATTTTCAAGACACGGGACTTTATCAGAAACACTCCAAATGCAATAATCGGAAGTTCCGGTGGATATTCCATGTAGAAAAATATGTGGATGAGCAAACAGGAATATTTGCTCTTTGATTGAGTCCCATGGAATTTCTTCAAAATAATTGTGGTCGCAATCTTTTACCACTTTATCACGCCCATAAACAGTGTCCAAGACCACAACATCCGCACGCATGAGAAGATGCCCTTCAACCGCGCCGTGAGTGCTATCGGCATAAGTGTTTGAGCTTTCTCGCTGCATGTTTGAGACATGGTGTAAATTTGTATGTCACGTAATTACTTTAAATGGTGTTAAAATAAGCATAAAGTGCTACGATTGGCTAAGCGATTTATAAATCGATTTCTTAAAGCAATTCGATTCGACCGAAAGCTCCAGTTTGGAATTGAATCGACAATACACGCGAACGCATCAAAAACTCCACCTACTTCGGAAAGAAAAAATTGAAACGTAAACCATTGATTAATGGCCCTTTTTCGACCAACTTTGACAGGTCATATCTCTGCGGAAAATGACATGTTGCCATTTCATAAGTCTCCAAAAATGGATTAATTTCTAAAACTTTGAGAATTACATACCTCTAGTAGATTTTAAAGTTGATCACTCAAAATAACGATAAACCAAATGGTGGCCAACTTAATGCTTGAACAAAGTATGCCCTCAAAATGATTGCTTTTTTGAAATTTCATTTTTATTCACACAACATTGATATTGTAAAACTCTATCAGCCCAAGATTGTCACCCAAAATCACTCCACAAAACCAGTTGCCAGAGTTCTATGCAAGATTGAGACCAAATGAAGTTGCAGAAAAAGAAATGAAAAAGGTTGAAACTAACTTGATGGACAAGACAAAAGCTGAGGCAAATCGAAGTATAACTTTGCATATTGTTGCAAGCGATGCATGTATGGTGTGGGAAGGACAACTGGACAAAGCTATAGTGCGTGTCCATCCGTTTACTCGATCATACTTGAGCAATGGTTTTTGCCATTTCAACCTACGTTCAACTTGTTGCGAAAATCACTAATGTGTCATTCGATCATCCCAATGTCTTTGAATGGATGTGTATAAAACGATTCCAAGAAATTTTTAATAAGGAGTGTCGACCAAAAATTGCTCTTCCGGAATTTTTTAGCACAACACAGACCTTTGATATGCCAAAAGTTACACCTAGTGGGAAAGTGAATGCAACATTTAAGTCATCGACCACAACGCTTGAAGCTTGCAAAGGATTGTTACACGGTATTAATGATACGATTTGCTATAACCCCTTCCAAAGTCCTCGTCACTTGATGGTATTCTATTCACTAATTGTTACAACGAGGATAAACGGGTAAAGCTTGTTTGTGGTTTGGCTGTGAAGAATTACAGCTTTACTTCATTTACTCCGACTCAACTGGAGCAGAAAAAGATAAAATGTAGTAAATTATTTGACACGTGGAATGAAAATGAATCGAACGAAGGGGAACTTCGCATCTTGTTTGTTTGCTGCACTCATTATGCAACCAGCCTGAGAAACGATTTTATTGGCAACAAAGCTTTGGTATTTATCCTACTCCTGTCTGGTGCAATAACATCGATGAAGTTATACTTTTGAACTTGGAATCAGTTGAGCAAAGAAAGATTTTCTTTAACATTAACGATGATTTATTGACTGCTCTTGAGAATGTTATAAGAAAGGTCGAAGTCGAGTTTATGAACAATGAGTTTCAGGACAACGAAGCTTAAGAAAATAATCTTGTTGATAATTCATGTTGTATCTGAAGTCTTGAGAGGCTAAGGCACATCAGATTGAAATACGGTTGTGCTTTCGTTGACATCGACAGCATAATTATTTTTCACCACACTACCATTATATCTAACAAGAATAAGTTTAAAATTTAATGAACCTGCGAACCGAGTTGTACAAAGCTTGATAAAACATGTTTCCTTTATAACCTAGCTTGCGTTTTTTTCTGAGAGCATAGCTGGTGGTGCCTGAATTTGCCAGGGAAATGGTTCACTAATATAGGCCTTAATTGGCTAATACTACGTTAGTCTTAAATCATGACAAATTTAACAATTACAGCTAGAGCGATATTAAAGGCAAAACAAATACTGAATACAATAGTTAGGGGGCTCCATCAACTGTAGCCTCCACGATACTAAGTGTAGGTACAACTTGTATCATCGTTTACGTTTAATACACAAAGTTTAACGTTATATGTTTTCTGATATTATTTGTAACAAACGAAATGAAAGTTAATGGAAAAATGATATTAGTAATCATAATATCCATGTATGTTTTTCAATTTATGAAAGAATCGATAGTACATAGAGCACTCCTGGAATAGGTTCAGAGGTTTCTTGTCTGACTGTAATTGATTCTTCTAGCTGAATTACATAGCCAAATTCATTGGCAAGTCTTCGAATATAAGATCGACTATGTTGAAAACGTCCTGAGTGCACAAGTTGATACTCAAGCTGTGGCATATCGGTTGATTTTGCAAACCCGGTGTACTCTTCAATTGAAAATGCCAAGTAACCTGAAGACTTTAGAACCCGATGGCAGGCTCTAAATACAAGCTCCAGAGCTCCAACATAAATCCAAACATCCGCTGACAAAATTAAATCAACAGAATTATCGCCTTGAGCTTGCAAAACTGGCAGTAAATCGTCCGCTAGAGTTAATTAGCAAGCTGGATTTTGAGCAATATTTACCGATCACTTCGTCATAGCATCCGAGAGCACGGGTCTTTTCAACCATGACTGGGGATAAATCAACCTAGAATTTATAAGCAAATTGGATATGTATATAAATACCCCAATGATGTATTTAACGTGAGGATTAAAAATCCGACCACAAAGACCTGTGCCACAACCAAGATCAATCATTCTCCACTTATGGTTTAAAGATTCAAGCGGAGTCGTGCGTTGAAGTGCTTCATAAAGCTGCCATGGTACCTATTGACCATAAAATCAAATTTTGACCAAAATTTTTCGTTAACCTTATAGTGCAAATGATTTACAAGTTTGTCTTCAAAAGTATCTGCAAGTTCATCAAATACAGCTCGGACATACTCGTTTTCGCTTGTTTTAGCGTCACCACGCAAAGCAGCTAAAAAATGGGCTGCACGTAAATGATTTGGATGGTCTTTTACAATTTGCGTGTATCCATCAAGCACTAATTGAGGTTCAATAGTGAAAAATATTGTACTAAATTTGTATAAGGTAATGTGATCAATTGAGTTTATCCTACCGTAAGACTGAATGGGCTGTTGCATCATTAGGGTCATTTTCCACAACTTTAAACATTAATTTCACAGCTAAATGAGTTTGACCTAAAAGCATTCTATAGAACAAATTTAATTGCGATCTTACCCATAGTGTGTAGTATCACAGCTAAATTAAAGTTGCTTTTGATACAATTTGGATTGATAGCAAGAACTTCAGAAAAGATGACAGCTGCACCATGAAAATCCCCTTCATCATACATAATATTAGCATTTCTTCGCATTTCATGAAGCAATTCTTCATCCACATCAGTATTCACGTTTGATTTGTTTGGTGCCATTATTTCTACCGATCCATTCCATCATTCAAAATTACAATAATAATTCATCATACGTTCTAAAATAGCAATTCCTTCATGTGAACACTGAATTAAATCCTATATCAATGCATCAATTATCATTTTTTCTATTTGAAATACTCTTGGTTCAATCGGTGCCAGATTTTTATCAATAATTCGAATTTGTGGTATACTATCAACTTTAAAGTATCGATATATTGCAGCAAGTCTAATGATTACGTAAGTATCATTGAAAAATGAGATATCAAATTACTCATCATGTTTATTGTAAGGAAAAACTTCAGACCAACCAGCAATCCATTCAACATGTTCTAAGAAAGCATGAGTAATAAGAAATGAAAATTATATATCACCAGTAAATCTAACTTGATCCAACTCAGCAGAAAGAAATAAACACGTCACATTTGCATGCTTGTGTATAATGTCATACAATTGATGAAGAATACGTTCATTTGCTTGTTTGGACCAAGATGCTGAAAAAATTAAAATCATTGGAAGCTGAACTATATAGACACAATAGTAATTCATTTAATATAGCATTAATACCATCGTCAGAGTCTTCTTGAAGCTGTGGAAAGTACGGTGCTAGAAGTGCTTGGATGTCTGCCGTCATTTCGTATATCCGAACCATCCGGAATTTTCATCTTTATGGAGATTCAATAAAAAAAGTTGATACTTTTCACTTCAATTAAGAAATTCATAGCACATTAAACGAAACAATTTAGTAATCTCAAATAATTATTAGCTTTATATCATTCAACGTACTATATACAATACAAAATTTATGATTTTTGTTAAGTTATTTTTGACAGCAAATTTACATGAAATAGGATTGAATCATTGCTTCTTTCCCAAAACATCTTCTTCAACAACATTGATTGAGTCCATATACTGAACAATACTTGTATGGTTTTGAGTTTGTGCAGCATTTCGAATCTTTATCGTCCATTTAAAACCTTTAGTCTCATAGAGCCATTTGACCATATCGAGAGAGCCACGGGTAGACGCTTTTTGCATTATAAGTTGTTTAGATAGTGGTGATAAATTTGTTTGTAATTGCTCCATGCAAAAGATAAACATTTCAAGGTTTTTAAAACCTGCAGCTTCAATGCATAACATTTCATAATCAATGGGTTCGTGGGAGCATTTGTTTGTGACCAAGTATTTTAAAATTTCAAGTCGATTTTGTTGGATTGCTATTTCGTATGCTTGGACACTACAACCTTCATCACGATGGGTATGAAGATAATCAACCATTTCGAGGTGACCATTATGTGCAGCTGTGTTCATTGCAAATGTGGTTGCTGGATAATCGTGCAAAATTTCAACCACTTTGATATGGCCTCTTGATGCAGCACAATGTAGAGGATGCCCCGTTGTTACATAAATTATTGGCATCTCACCAGGCATTTTAATACATCTTCCACCAGAAAAGCCAAAGTTTTCGTTCTTTTCAAAAGACATCGTAATTGATATTAAGTAAGACACCATAGTAGCATCTCCATTAGTTGCTGCCGAACAAAGACCGTCTTTAGTACAATTTAAACCTCGAACTTCATGAAGCCATTTTACAACATCCAAATGTCCTCTTGCTGCTGCAAATGTCATAGCATCATTCGAGCAGCTCTCTTTGCGATATTTATGGAGCCACTGGACAATATCAAGTCGCCCGATTCCTGCAGCTTTATCCATAGCTTCCATAGTACAGCATTTAATGCCACTGCGATGAAGTAATATAACAGAGTCCAAGTCACCCATAGCAGCAGCTACATCCATAGCTGTGGTTGTATTCCATTCTTTTTCATAAAACCATTCATGATCAAAAGGAATCCATGGGTTGACTGCAATATTGGCATTGTCAAGAAGCAAATTTGGTTTGTTGTTTTCAGACAATATACACTCCAAAGCATATCGAATTGCATCTTTATCAGCACTTTCAATGATTTTGTCAAAGACATTCTTGGTGATACCATAAACTCGATATTCGTGAATAAATTGAAGTGTTTGTACTGGGTCACATTTGATTGCCTTGAAAAGGATTTTTTCATAAACTTTAGGATTTGAATGACTGTGCAAACTTTTTATAACACCTAAATAATCCTTTTCTTCTTTAGCACAATGAAGAAAAAGTTTATCGTAGTGAGCACTATGATGTTGCGAGTTTAAAAGGTAGCCAGAAACTTCAGAATGACCATTGCTCAATAGATATTCAACAACCTTCGAATAACCATAAAAAATTGCATAGCTCAATGCATTTTGCGTACATCCTTCAGATCGATTCTCATTTAAATATTGAACAACTTCTAAATGCCCATAAGTAGCTGCACCATCCATTGCAGTTTTAGTACATCCAGGTCCATCTTTTAAATTGTGTAGCCACATAACAACATCAAGATGTCCATTCATAGCAGCAAAATTCATAGCTTCAGGAGTCCATACATGCTTTGATGCAACCATTAATCTTTTAACAATATCAAGGTGACCACAAATTGCAGCCAATTTTAATGGTGCTGGTGTGAGCCATTCGGGTTTGTATTTAATCCACATTTCAACTAGGCGAATACTATTTTCAACAATAGAAAGATGTAAAGGTAGTGTTGGGTCTTTGCGATATTCTTTAAGGAAAAGACTATGCTTGGATAACCAGTCATGATTTATAAAGAGCTGCATGTATGGTGTTTTCTTGAAACGCGGTGGAAGAATGGCAAAATTTACAAAGGAGAGATTAACAAAAAGCGAATCAGCAAGACGAATAAGTTCTATCAACTCCTGTGGCAATCCCAATTGATATTGACATGTAAATTCAAAGAGATTGGTATTTCTAAACACATTTCCTGCAAGTTCACCCATCGGTGTATTTTTCTTTGTCAAAATGACAACCATGTCAGAACAACAAGATACTTGATCTGATTTAATGTACGTATATACGATATTAGTGTGAGCTGATCTGTTCTTTTACGGTATATTAAACCGTACACGATGTGTATGTTTTATTTCAATGAACACAAAGGATCACAATTTAGTTGATGTAATTTCTATCTCAATCAACCCAAAGAATGGAATTTTACAAATAATTTTTACTAAACCTTGTTTTCCAATCGAAGACAGGAAAATGTGCTGGGTTGATTCATCAAATTGGTATAAAATTTACACAAGTTATGATAATTCAAATTATTGATTCTATGTCCAGTTTTGTGAAGCGAGGTCATTAACAAGATTGGATCTTCGTTCATTATTTGCGGTTGACAACCTCGACAACAAGTCAAACATTTTCCATTCGAGTCGATATATATATGAATTTGACTTTGTTTGTGGCGATTTGTTTAAATTGTCCACAGTAAATTTGCACGTGGATAAACTGATGTGAGTATTGTCAAAATTCCATCGGGGACTGCTTGACAGTTATCACAACCAACGATGTAAGAACAAGCATCAGTAACTATGCGCTTAAGCACATAACTTCCTTCATTCGGAATCAGAGTAACACCATCATCAAGATTCCCGTTTAAAGTATAAGTGAGTGTAATATATGCATTGTAACGTAACTGGTATCAAAATACCAAATTAAGCCTTTAGTTTTCGTATCATTGGCAAAGATTTTCAAACTGCCAGAAGGAAGTGGTGCAAATGATGGTGCTGAGGTAGGATTTGGAGTTTTGGTATGGGTTGTAGTGTTGGGGCTGATGTAGGAACGCTAGTAGTTGGAGTAAAAGTTGGGGTGTCACCACAAGCACCGCCTAAAACAACACTGACAATAGTTGTCAAAGTAAAATGGAGCAACAGTCAGTTGGCAGTAAACGAAAAGTGATTACTCTATTGTTTTGACAAGTTTTCAATTCACTGTAGAAATAACAACCCAATTAAAGTGTATACCTACTACTAGTATGTTGTAGTAAAGTTCAGTCTGTACAGGAGCACCATTGTCAAAAAATAAAATATGTCGTAATCTCAACATGTGAGTAGCTAGGTTTAAATCAAATATGCCGTGATAACTACAGTTCATCTCGTTTGACTCAAACTGCAAAATATTCTTTTAAGTAAATTATCATAAAACCATTCACTATAAGGTTGAGTAAAATGAGCATTATGATTATCTAACTAAGATTGCATATTCTTGGCTTCGCTTTATCCCAGTTCCGTTTATACACTGAACTCCTTACGAGTGGATATTTTTAATATTTTGTGTTTCGTGAGTACTACCAAACTTCAAGGAGACTACAGCTGTATTTCGCTATCTAACAAAGTGAACTCAACTCCTTCATTACAGAGCAAATTAGCAAACTATTATAGTATTGCAGTTTTATTTTTCTACCTGTGACCAAATTACTTCAATTTATAATGAAAAGATACATGTGCATATTCTGTTTAGGCCTTATTATGCATAATTTGGAAGTTATTGAGCGCGCCAAAATTTCTGGTCAAATTTTGTATAGAAAAAATGTACCAGTACAAAATCTTGTCGTTTACAGGATTTTCAAGTTGACATCAACCCTGGACAATATACCACATATTCTCCATTCCAGTACAATCGATAATTTGACTTTTGTTTTTGTCAACAGATTTTATTGTCCACAATTTGCTCATTTTTTTGAAGGATTTGAATTAGTATTCTTTATACAAACTAAAGAAAACTAAAAAAAATTGTCAAGCTCAAGGACATCTTCATGTAAAACAATTTGCTCCTTTAAACATCCATCGACCAAACTATGCAGTGTAATTGGTATTGAACATAAATTGAATATATCCCAGAAGTTTGTATATTTGAAGCAGCAGGTCAAGCAACCATGGGCATTATGTTAGGTATCAATCCGCAACTTGTAATAGTAAACACAGTTGCTGTGGTGTTGGTTCTGGTGTGGGTAAAGATGGTACCAGTGTTGGTTTTATTGTTAAATTATCACCACTTTTAGTAGTTAAAATATCGTCACTAATTGGTCGATTCGCTGTATCCACGGTATCAATCAGCAAGGTACATAGACGAGAAAATCCATTCTATAAGAGGTGCAATTTTTGGCGAAGAAAGATATACGAGGCTAAAAGATTATTCTATGTAGATTAGCACAGATTCTTAAACTGTTTACAAGGATGCTATACTTTTGCTAAACAAATGTCACGCTCATTACTGTAATTTTCTGGGTTGAAGGAAAAGAAAATGGTGACTTGATTTACTATGGTTAAATCTTATCATTACTATTATGAATGATAAATTTCATCTGAGCGAAAAAAAACATGTTCTGGATGAAACAAAACTATTGCCAGCGCTTTTCTACAATGCTGCTCCTTATTGAAGTTCAAATGAGCTAAGCTATTTACATAATGATCTATCTATAGTACTGTCAGCCCTAATTTGAGCTGTGATTGGTTGAAATTGTTACTTTCTACCTTTTCATTGGGTAATTCTCTGAAATACTTCAAATCCAACATTTCTATTGGATACCTATAATCTCAAAAAAATACTTAAAAAATATATGTATTCAACTTGCCATTTGTATTAAAATATTTAAAATACACAATATTTTTAATAGGCGAAATCAATTTGCACCAATACACAACGATGCCGCTTGCAGCAACGCATCCAGTCATCGTTGCCACTACAACGATCAAACACACTCATAATCACAACACTAACTACACCTGAGCGAAGCTAGGGTCACAACTCTAGTTAATTATATAAAATCTCAACCTTTTGGTAAAGGTTGGCTTGGATTTGATGGATATGAACAAACTGGTCGACTCATTTTTTACCTTATGAATATGTCAACAAATTTGACGAAATGCAATTTAAAATATATGAATTATTACCAATAATCTATTGATGGGGCCCAAAGTAGATTTGCTTGGAGATCATGTCCAATGGTGTGCAGAAGCCACAGAAGTAGTCATGGGCATCTTTCGTGTCCAGAGTCTTTTCCAAGAGCAGCGTCGACTAATTTTTGCGGATATTCGCCATATAGAGTCTTGGCTTTGAAATTGGAGTGGTTCTTTTCATGAAAAAAAATCCATGCATGGCTTCAACTTGAGGATTACGGGCAACGTTAAGCATTGTGATAGAATTTGGGAGCTTCTTTGAAGGAGGTCTTTAACTATTGAGGCAATTGATGTAATGACAACTCCGCCACTGATCAAAACAATAGGCTTGTCGTGGTGAACTTCAAGGTAATAAGGAATAATGAGAAGCATGTTGAGTTGTGAAGCGAGGAGATGATGAAGGCTTCCATATATAATCTGTCGTATTGTAAAATTAAAATAAACAATGTAAAAACTTTGTCAAAATTACCACATTAGGATATCATGTTTTTCTTTGATTAATGAACGAGATTATTGATTTTTCTTGGATTCAAGCAAAAGCTCAAGAACTTGTTTCAATGTAGCTTCCATTTCTTCCGATTTTTTCATGGACTCGACAAGTTTTCTTTGTAATTCCTCAATGCGATCATCAGTGGATAAATCTTCAAGCTCAAATTCAATTTCTTCTTCAGGGTCATCAAAATTAAAAGAATCATCTTCATCCTCTTCCTCTTCTTTCTTTTCCAAAAGATGAGTGGTCTCTTTAGGAGCTTCATATTCGTATTTGATCTCTTTTAATCCCGCTGTTTTTTCACATCGTAAGACACATTCAGCAAAACTAAAAA
>JNBS01002308.1:0-10452 GCA_002081575.1 Thraustotheca clavata
CAGAGCTGGTGGAGACAATTAAAAACACGATTTCAGTTTGATAAGCTTTTGCAAGAAAGCTATATCGAGTACGTCAACTGGAAATCTAGTGCAAAGTCGTATAAAAACTTAATCACAAATACAATCACATATCGAAAACCAGCATTGCTTCGGGATATGACACCATTTATATCAATTCAATCACCACCTCCAGATGAAGAATACATTGTTTATTGTATGATCTTTTGCCTTGATATTATTGAGTTTGAATTGTAGGTAGTAAACACGACACACAGCCTATTGAGAAAGCAACAAAATATTGCCTCGTAATGATAGTTTAAGTTTGATTTTTAACATATTTGTAGGAATGTGATGATGCAGCATGTGACTGGTGTCATGAACGTGATCATAAACGAACAGCATTTTTAAAACATATATTTATTCCCATTGAACTTTGTAGCTTGTGTTCTGTTCAAACAGCAACACGTTCTTGCAATGAAGTAAGTAAATTAAGTTATGATTCTCTAAACTTAATGTTAGTGTAAAGAAGGCAGAGCACCATTTTGTGATTCATGTTATCCTCATTACCATAAAGATAAAAAGCACACTTTCACTCCACTTGTGGCACTGTGTGTCGAATGCCAAGTTAAAGTTGGTTGTTGGAAGTGTCATGTTTGCAATGATTTATTTTGTAAAAAATGCTTTTCAAGTTTTCACCGCAAAGGCCATCGTCAACAGCATACACTTGAGAGGGTTGCATATTTACCAATTCAAGCCAAAGAATTGCAAGATCAGCGAGCACGAGAAGAACAACGTATTCAGCAAGCTTTATTAGCCGAAGCCCATGTTCAGGAACAACTCCAAGAAATTGATAAAACCAAGATGGAATTAGCTGCTAAAATGATTCAGTCTGCTTATCGAGGTATATAAAGTTAAAATAGCTGTGGCTTTAGTTGCTTTAGCTATGAAAGAACGCGTGGCAGGAAAAGCATATATGAAAATGGTAAAAAGTTAAACTCTATTACATGAGCTTATTTGAAATAGGTTCGTCAAACTAATTGGATTATGCAACAGCGGGTTAAAGATGATGTTGTTCGCAAAGGAATGGCATATAAATTTAAGAAAGCTATTGGTGTAGCTCAAGCATTAGCTTCTGACACTACTGAAGAAGCTGCTGTAATTGCTGCTAGAAAAGAAGCAATTAAAGACGCTCTTGGTTTATCTACATACGATTATACCAAGGGTACCATTGATAGTAAACTATTTGGAGTTAATTTCTTTTCAGGACCTCCTGCATGGTGCATCTATGATGCTCCTGTAGTTATCGCGCGTGGTGAATACAAGAATTGTCAAGCTAGAGTGGTAAGATATATTTCCTTCCTATATAAACTCTACTTGTACAATAGGTATCAACCAAGTCACTTATTGAGTCTGGAAATATTTTACTATTCATTAACGATGCTCACAAGTCTATCACACTTTCCATTCGAGATATACGTCCATTTGACGAAGAACAAGAAGCTGCAGGTGCATTTGGACGTCTTGGTCAAACTCTTACAAAAGCCACCCATAAAATTCAAAACTCGGTACTATCCAAAGTTGAACAAAAGAGATTTGAATTAAAGCTCTTACATCATCGTACTGAATTCAAAGACATAGAAGAGTATGCATGGATACAATCAAGAGACCAAGACACTGGCATTGAAACTTGGTGGAATGTTGTCAACAATGGAAAAGCAGCAACAAAGCCACGAAGTTTAGCTGCACTTGATACAATGCAATCAACAGCTAAAGAAGAAATAATTACTCAACTAAAAGAAGCACATGAGAGACTTATGAAAATCCTTCGTAAAACAGATCATGGTGCAGTTGATCGTCGTGCAAGTTTGGATGTAGTCTCAGCATCACCTGATCAATTAAATCAACTTCATGAAGCATTATTTTATTTTGACAATCTTTGGAGTCACCCACACGTTGGTACTAAAGTTAAAGATTTAACAAAAGACTTAAGTACAAATCAATTACAATTGATCGTGCGATTATTTGCTCGACTCAAAGGAAATATACCAGAAGATGAATGGGAAGATTTTGTATTGAAATTTTGTCGTCTTCCACAAGATGATAAGTACGAATTCACTGAAAGGTGTCAAGACATGACAATAGAAGAAGCTATCGCATCTATGTCTAACATATCTCAATCTGAAAAAAACAAGAATTTACGAACGAAGCATCAAAGTACCGAAGATAACAATGAAGATTAACTGCATAAATCCAGCTCCGTCCACATCAACTTGGTTCATGGTATAGTAATATTATTACGTTCTATTCAAAGCATCAAATTTGTCTATCATTCCTATATTGGAGTAAAAATTTATTCAAGAGAGATTAAACTTGTCGCTATTGAGACAACAATGTTAAAGTTTCGTATTTCTATGCACTAACACATGCATATTCTTTGATGGGAGAGTAGTTGGGTAAGTTGGACGTAAAAAAGTGTATATCTACATCAAAGCTACTCGATTCTAATGCACGAAATTCGTAATGTAAATGCGTTCAAGAAAGTAAAAGGAAAAAACTATTTACAATTGTAATCCACCCATCCATTCAAATAGTCAATTGAAGTACCTTTAGATGGTACAGTAGCTTGAAATCACTTTTATGTACATGTTGTTCTTACAAATTAGCGTCTCACATAATTTATTTTGACACGTGACAGCGATATGGATTCGCAAAAACTTGATATATTAAACTATTATTTGGATGCGTGTACAAAGCAACAACGAAGAAGAGAAGATTGGAAGCTAATCAAAACTAAAGGTGATCTTCAAGTCTTTAGAAAATGCAAGCACAAAAAACATTTTTCAAATGGTGCTAAAACTGATCCATTAACAAATTTACACAATACTCCAATAAACTTTGTATTACATGGTATTAACAATGTGGAAGGATGCACTTTGCATGAAATTCAAAATGTTTTATGTGCAAGACTAACTGTAGACTTTCGTGCAATGATGAAACTTTTACATGGCAATGATTTTCTTGATGGAGCTATTTTATCAGTCTTTGACACAGGTTTAACACAAAAGAGAGATCGATTTAAGAATGATCCAATTACCAATACATTGCAGTGGTTTGCATTAAAATCATCAAGTGTTTTAGCCAAAAATGAACAATTTTGTATGCAGTCCTACTCACAAATTGTTAATACTCCAATTGCACCTACAAAAACTTTTGTATGGACATTGCACCCAGTGAGCCCAACAAATGCATACCGTGATGTTAAAGTTAAAAGATCGACATGGGAACTTGGGCTTGTTGCTGAAGAAATCTCAACAACATCTCTTCGTATATCAGTTCGATGCCAATCCAAAGATAACCATCTTCATCCTTCAGCTCTTCGTTTTGTCACCAATATGTTAACACGGCTACAAGATGCAATTCAAACACTACAGGCAGCCAAATGCAAAAATCTTGTTTCTCAAGACCAATGGATCAAGGATGATGAAAGGAGTGAGTGTGCTCAATGCACTACAGAGTTTACTACTTTCCGCAGAAGACACCATTGTCGTGTTTGTGGTGAAGTTATTTGCTCTTCCTGCTCAGCACACCACTCTGTAAATGAAGGCTCTACAAAGATTCGCATTTGTCGTAAATGTCTTTTGTGTCAGAGCTATGACAACAAACCCGAAGGCAACCAAAAACGAGGAAGGACAAGCCGACTGAGCCAAAGTTGGTACTCTACAGCGCGTAGCTCTTCTGTGGAGAGCATGGAGACAGCTGAATATTATGCCTTCTTGAGAAATGGGGACTCAACAAAGAGCTTTACTACGTCCCGACCTTGTGAATGTTCTGCAATATCTGAAATTTGAGTTAGATATCTTTTAAGGATAAAGAATATCCACCTAGACAACATGCAATCATATTTATAAACAATTTGGCATTGTAATAAGAGAATCAAAGATGGTAAAATATAAAAAAGCTTAAAGATTTTCACGCGAAAATACATCATTGAATTGTGCTCGAGGCTCATCAGTACCACGAAAGAGTGTTTCACTGTACAATTCCATCAAAGCACTACAATTTCATCAATACCTTTTAACATCAACAATCTACTTACTTCTTTTGAGCTAGAATCTCTTTTTGTTTTTTAATTTCTTCTTGTTGGGCTTCCAAACTCATATCAATACCAGGTAACGCAGCAAGAACTTTAGCCGCTTCTTCATATTTGCTTTTCAACGCTAAAGACTACATACTCATCAACAAAATGATCTTTATGATTGTCTGCATACTGTTGAGGAAACATCACCAACGCGTGTGGATGCTTGAGAAGTCCCAGCTGCAAGAATATCCTTCAAGATATCAATAAGCATTGGTAGCATATCAAACGTCTACATTTCAATTAACTACTGCTATATATTCACAAATACCTCATGCATACGCTTCTCTTCCTCTTTATCATCCATCGTCACGAATCCAATGTAAATAAGTATACGGATACCTTTGAAGATTATCCGAATCATTAGTCAAGTGACAAAAATATAGTGTCACTTGAACAAATATCGATACGGATAAATGTTACATTATCCGGATTATAGATCTAAATTGCTTGTAGCATTGGCAAATGCATTTTGAGCAGCATAAATTGCTTCTCCATGAAGGCGAATATTGCTTGTTAATTCTACAAAATCATTGCCAGCAATTTCAATGGTGATAGCAGGTTTGTTGTATGTTCGATAGGCATAATCGATAAAAGTTCCATAGCAAGGATAGAGATCATAGGCTTGTTCTGCAATGTAAATTGAATCGCCCATATCATGATTTAATGCAGTAGCCACTGATGAAGAAAGTGTTTGAAGAAGTAAAGAATTATTAGCACGAGTTGAAGTGTCTGCGAATGGGTATAATACAAGAGCCGAAAATGTGTGAATGTCGAGGAAACTTTGCATTGGATTTGATTTGATAAATTGTGCAATTCCAGTGGATTCCGGTTCACTTAATGGCTTTAAACCTGGGTAAGATTCTGAATCGAATTGTTCTTTGTCTTGGTTGAATGCAATTGAAGGGAAATTACGATTTAAATCCACTTGATGGGCATTTTTTCTTGTGTATCGAGCCTCACCATTATCAGCTTGTGACCATGAATCCTTGTAGCCATCGACATTGACAATTGGAACGAAATAGATATCAAACAATGAAGTTGCCACAGGTGATTTTTTCTCATGAATTTCATCAAGAAATGAAGCAAGAGCAAATAAATTTGACGATCCAGCAACCCATTCTCTTGCATGCATCATACTTTGAATATAAATGGCAGAATTCGAAGACTTATTTAAAGTTGACAATTTATAGGCATAAATCGATATATTTCGTACTGAAGTTGCAACTTGTACTTGTGCTAAAATATCTTTATTTTGAGCCACCAAAGTTGTAAGAAAATCTTGAATTTGATCAAATGTACGAAAACAATCAAAGAATCCATTCGAGCGATACTCTCCAGGCTGCAATGTCTTGTTATATCCTGCAGTAGCATTATGACATGCATAATTTGTAAGTACATCCGTCAAATACGCTGGTGGTGGCACAGTTTCTTGAATTGCATCTCTGTTTTGGCGAGTATGAGGTGCATTGGCAAACAAAGGAGTGGCCAGTGATACAACACAAGCAAATAGTCTCAAGCACACCATCGATCTTTACCAATTGACTAGAATACACAAAAGGACTTGATCCGAAGACGAGATTTTTTTCAATATGACGCTTTGACCTGTTGAATTGCACTGTGAGGATTGTGATGAAAAATATGGTGAAAATATCCATTGAAATATTTCACCATCCCATTAAAGGGAATAAATGGGAGCAATTCCTTGCCATGTGCTCTCTTTTTCATGCTTCAGCTTGCCTTTAAGCTTATTTTCAATCGTCAAACCTTTTGTATATCTCTAGCACTTTAGTTAGGGTCATAAAGACTGATCTTTTTTATCCATTGTAGCAAGAACCAAATGGAATGATCGCTGAATAGTGCGTAATTACGTCAAAAAAGGTCAACGTACGTACGTAATTTGATGAAATCGATTCGCATCATTGTACAAAGTACTCTTGTATATCCTTTCCTCACGTCCATCGACGCTCTTCTTTAATACAAAAGCATTCTCCATGCGATACTTGCCATAACAAACACATGCGAAATTGCTGCTATGCACAGTATCCTCTGCTTGGTGCTTCATGAAGACATGCGACATTCAGCTCCAAGTGTATGCATCGAGAGCACGTAGACAAGGAAGATCAGTGTATTTACTACTACATCCTCCATGGACTCTTCCCGCCGTCATAAGCGGCCCGAATGTTAATCTCGGCCGTCCGGTTGACATCCGGTTGATTCTTGACGTAATGGCATTTTGACAATGGGGAACAAGCAAGCAAAGCTCAAGCGGCACGCCAAGGAGCAAAGTGAGCGATCAAGTGCGACGGAAGCGATTCAAAGAGCTGGGGGTGATCGTAAACGTTCCCTCTTTACGCGTCCTCAAGGCCCAGCGCCTCAACCGGCACCTGTAGCTCCTCCAACGACATATCATGCACCACCGACGGTATATGCGCCCCCGCCCCCAGTAGTGACGCCACCACCTCCATTACCAGTACCAACAAGTGGAGTCTCAAGAGTACATGATGATAAAGTAGCTCAACTTCGCCAACAAGAAACGTTAGCTTTGGTGGAATGTACACATTTTACTGCAAAGGAGATTGACTCAATTCGTGAACATACGATGGGATTGCTTGGGTATGGCTCAACACCAGACTTACAAGATTCGAGTGTTATTCGTATTTCAAAAGATGATTTTATGCGCTTTCTTGGCGTCTCATCAAAATCACTTTTTCCGAACCGATTGTACGCATTTTTTACGACGAACTCGACTGAAGAGGTAGATTTTTTTCATGTTGAAAATGATGGAAAGATTGATATATGTAGCTTTCGTTTGCGGACTTGGTGAAAGGGCTATCTGTATTAAGCCAAAAAGCTACGCGCGAAGAGAAGTTGCGAATGGCGTTCCAATGGATGGATCCAACTGGAGATGGATTTATTACTAAAGAAACAACAATGCAAATGTTGAAATCGTGCTTGGAAGAAAGCAAAGGTAAATCATTACTTTTATCTTTAATGTATTGAGAATTTGTAGAAATTGGTTTATCGGATGATCAAATTGAAAAGTTAGTCATTAGTACCTTTCATGAAGCCGACATTGACAAGAATGGAACGATTGATTTTTCCGAGTACATGGCGTTGGATGAAAGACATCCTGGATTGCTCAAGTTCCTTACCGTTGACACTTCGGGTGTTCTTTCATTGATGGACAAGACCAAGGAAGGTGGTGGTAGCTTCATTTTGCAACACTGAAAATTCATACCATGCTAATTACGACAAACTGTTATTTCAATATTAAACAGTAAATCTAAGCATGTTTTTTCTTGTTTTCAACTGGGAACGTGCCTGTAATACCATACAAAGCCAAATAAGCTTTTTGGCGTTGAAGAAGCGAATTGGAAATGGGGCTCATTTGAATTCCTGTACCCCACTTGGCAAACGTATTCAATGAGTTTGCAGCAGGAGTAGCAGCAGCAGGTGCAGCAGGCTTTGGCTTTGGTGTTTCAGCTTTAACGACAGGAGCTGGGATTTCAGGACCAGGGACAACCTTTTGTGGTACTTGCGAAGTTACCAAAAAGTCTGCAGGAGCAACTGGCGCATTTGTAGCAGGATCAACAATGACTTCTTTCTTTGGTGGGATTTCTTCAGGAGATTTTGCTTTTGGTGCAGGTACAGCAGCAGCATCCACAACATAATCTTCAAACGCATTCACATGATCAGCATCATCAACAGTAATCATAATAGGTTGTCCAACTACAATGCCTTCTGTGCCTTCAGGGACCAAAATACGAGCCAAAAACATATCATCTTGTGCTTCATAGTCCACAATCGCTTTGTCCGTCTCAATTTGGCAAATGATGTCTCCCGCATTGATCGCGTCGCCTTCTTTCATATTCCACTTGGCCAAATTTCCTTGTTCCATCGTTGGAGACAAAGCAGGAAGCCCCACAACTTGGTGAGAAGGATATGTCGAAAGGCATCGACGGAGCATCGTAGCACGGGAAACAAAGCGGCGAGCAAGCATCTTCTTGTCTTCTAGCGGCAGAAAAAGGTTATGACGCCAAATCGCTCCAACAAGTGACGCGCACTCTGATTGGCTGACGCCGTGAAAATCCAGTGGCGGCCAATCGCTGCGCAATCAGTCTGTGGCTAAAGATGATGTGAAGTTCACGGGGCATGTGGGGGCATATATGAGCGTATGAGGTGTTTATCGGTACAAGAGGGTGCTGTGTGAGGGCTGGGATCACTAAGCGTTGAAATTGCATGGCTCTGACACCAAATCCAGCCGTTCGAAGTGTCTTTGGGGTCTAAATTGTCTATAAGAAAATATTTTGCGTCAAAAGTGCGGTTGAAAGCGCAAGAAGACGATAGAGTTTGCTAAAGGCGACAAGAGGAGATAAGAGGAGGACTCATTCTGATCGCTTTTACATGTGGATTTCATAGAGCGGTCCTCACTTGCTGTAGCCATCGGCATCATCTGTGATGTCGCAACTGTGATATATTTTAATACTTATAGAAATATCAAGATAATAAAATACGGGGGATCGGTTTCAAGGAGATGGCGAGACACAGTATAGTTCTGATATAGCAGCGCAAGTGCCAAGCAGCGGCGAATGACGCGGAATAGCACACAAATGAACGATGTAATCTCTGTAGATCAACTGCTAAGCCAAGATGAATGGATTCCAGACACAGAACGCTTTCGTTGTCATGTTTGTACTCGTAATTTTACCAATTTCCGACGAAAACACCATTGCCGCATGGTAGAGTAATGTCATGTAAAGCATGAGTCTCATGGGGATCGTTAGTGTGGCGAAGTTGTGTGTAGTAGTTGTACGTTGAAGAAATTAGCACAAATCCCACAACGTCAAGGCCTTCAGGAAGTTAAAGTATGCATGTCGTGTATTTTAAATCACGGTGGAAATCCTGGTGGTGGAAGACCTATGACAGAATCATCGATGACTGCATCAAGTACAAGATCAAGACCTACTTCTGTACGTTCTCAATCGGATTCAAGATTACGTGGAAGTACAATGGATCATGGAGCAGATTCCCCGACGGATGAAAAACGTCATTATTCAAGTGCTGATGGAAATGGTGATATTGAATATCCTCTTGATTTTAGTTGGGGATATCATTGGCCAAAACCACCAATTCTGGTTGATGAAGCAGAACGTCTTGCTGATTTACGTAGTTTTGATATTTTAGACACACCACAAGAGGATGTGTTTGATATCATTTGTGACTTGGCATCGAATGCGTTAAAGTGTCCGATTGCTGTCGTAAGTTTGATCGATACTGATCGTCAATGGTTCAAAGCAAGTGTTGGCTTGGCTCAAACTGAAATTCCCCGTAATGTAGCGTTTTGTGCTCATACAATCCACTCAAAGGAGCCCATGGTCGTAATGGATACGCTTTCAGACAAACGCTTTGCGAAAAACCCACTTGTTACTGGTGGTGCTAACATCCGATTCTATGCAGGCTCGCCGATAGTTAGCCCTTCTGGCCACGTGATCGGTACTGTTTTTGTATTTGACACACAACCACGCCTCTCTTGTGACATCTCAACATTGGAAAAGCTATCAAATGTAGCAATGAAGAACATCGAGGACCGGAAGAATGCAGTTGCTACGCCCGTAACAAAGGCAGTACCAACCACCCCACCTCCAACCCCTAATAAAGTTGACATGCCTGCTCCGACCACACCAAACCTAAACACCCAAGATCTTGTAGTACAATCAGCAAGTACTGCAGTACAAGAAGAACAAGCAATTGCAGGTCCAAAGCTAGAAACAATGCTTATGGATTTATTATGTCGAACAACCGAAACACAGCAACAATTAGCTACACAACAAGGTGCAATGTTCCAAACTCTTGGTCAACATACCGCACAAATAGACAAATTAGCCGATGCTGTTAAACGCATGGAAGCCAAACTCGGCTCGAAGGAATAATAAGACATCATGACATTTACCCATTTGTAAAGTGTAGTAGCATTATGTAATCGTTGACTAAGGGCAATGTAAGCACATTGTACTGTAGTATACCCAAAGTACGTCTTAGTTCTTTAGATTCCACACTTTGGGATTGGACTTATGGAAGACGAACGACGCCGACCGATGCTAGCACAAGAGGATTTACTTCCGATTCCAGAGCATATCCCAACAAAGGATACATTAACATGTTATGTGTGTATGAGGAAGTTTAGTTTATTTCGTCATAAACACAATTGTGCACTGGTATTATATCAAATCATCTCATTATATTTAAATTTTGTATAGTGTGGAGAAGTTATGTGCAGTCGATGCTTTTATCATGTTCCAGTATCAAATCCAATA
>JNBS01002309.1:0-14263 GCA_002081575.1 Thraustotheca clavata
TCAGTGACGTCTGCTGTTTGAAATGCATTTTACCAGGAAATGACGAGAGACTTAGTGGATACGAATATCCGAGAGCTGTAGCAATAATCATCGTGTCATAAAGTCTGATAGTTTTATAATTTTGCCACTGCAATGCAAAATGTGTGATTACGTGCGATTGCCATTGACTAACTTCTTGATCAATGGAGTTCCTGCATTCCAAATTTCAACCACCTGAGCAAGTGATTGAATTTAGGACTCGTCCATGAAGTAAGGCGTATTTCGAACGAGGCTTTGGTTTCCTCTTATAGAATCCAGTGCCAAAAAATCGTTTGTTAAACATGAGTACATATACAATGACATCCAAAACGTATTTCTATAAGTCACAGGAACAGAACCAAGGATAAGATCTTGCTTCAAACCAAATGCATTAATAACAGCGATTTTTTATTGCATACCAATCTGGTACCGATTGGCATATTGTAATGTAAAACTTGTAATATTGTATTGAGCCCATATTTCAGCTTCATCGTCTATAGCAAGCCATACGTGGCTTGTCAGATAATTGATCCATTGGCTTCCTTCAGCTGTAAAAGATATTGGAGCAGCAATATACATCTCGAATCAAGCTCGAATCAAGGTTAAAGTTTGTCCAAGCAGCAAATTCAATGTTTCGTAATACTGACTCGAGGTACATGGCACCATTACTTTTATATCTGCTGTAGTAATGAGCTTGACGAATTGCAATGTGACCAAGTTCCCATCGTTGGCTAAAGTCAACCCAGCAATACTGTGTGGCCATAAAACACACAAATGTAGCATCGAGAGTACGGAGACCTTGTATTGCATTATGTAGTGTAGTTAAATCATCGTACATTAGCGAGCGAGAATACACTGGATTTGCATGTGCCAACTTGGTTAACGGTATTGATAAGGCGGTACTGCTAACATCAAATTATTCCACTAGTGACTCGAATACATTTTGAGCACTCGGCATGTTGGCTAAGGTCGGTTCAATATTTTGTGACTGAAAATATGGCCAAATACATAGTTTTCTGTATATGATCTAATTATCTTCACCATTCATAGCAGATACCGAGAGATAGAGCTGTACTAAGTAAGCCAAAAGTTTGGAAGATATAGAAAAGACAGGGCATTCGCAATTAAAATTTAAGGAGGAACTCTTCAGACTTTTTTAAAGTCAAATTTGAAGTCTGGTCTGAAGAATTCTCTTTTGAAGAGAAACTCAATTGGACCAGAGCTTCATGTAAAGAAAAACGACCTTGGACAAGACTTCCAATTTGACAATTTCTGTAAAAGTACAGCTTCAAGCCGAGGAGCTTACTGATCTAATATGATATATATTTATACTTAATAAAGACTTCTACAAATGTGGCTATTATAGTAGAAAGAGACCTTGAATATCAGGTTTCAAGTATTTCTTTTGCCCATATCCACATTCTTGTTGTTTTGTCGTATTTTTGACTTCATTTTGTGTCCCTGTTAAGTAATTTAGAATTGCCAATTGTTGATAATATAATCACCATAACTTGTGTAATTCAAAGGCGAGGCTATTTGTTGCAAAGTGTCGATTATTTCAGTACTCAGCTTCGTTGTTTGTAGCTCTGTTGTTAATATATCGAAATTCGGTGGACTATATATTCATACAGTGTCCATTAATGCTTAAAGCATTTTTTTTCTAGATAGTAAAATAGATACATATACAGATTCGCTACTCATTCATATCCTATACTTTGCCTTGCGATTGAAAAAGATGCCATTATCATTCAGCATCAAAGATTAAAAAGTGCTCGAGAAAATTATCTTTGCAGTCGAAACAACACATAGTTTAGCCTTTGAGCTCAGCATTTAATTAACCAAAAGAAATCAGGCTTCTGAAGTATATAATGGGCGCCTATATAGACATCGAAAACACAAAGGCAAATGGTTGGGTAATCCTGTTACGCTACACATTTTATGTTATGATGTATTCTTTTACCATATTATCACAATATTTTGTACTGCATGAAATTAAATATGAAATTAATTAAAAATCTTTGTACCAACCTACCAACTTCAATTCGCTGTTTTAAAGCTTCAAGATCCTCTAGTAATTACGTTTGCTCGACTATATTTTCACAGTGCTCGTAAAAGTTGTAGCTTCATTTAAAGTTATTTTATTGTTTTTTCATCCATGAAATTCGCCTTAAAAATGTTATTTTTTGTCAAATATATATTGAATAAAGCCAGCAATTCGGTAAAGGCTTTATTAGGTCACAAATTTGATCAAGTCATGATTTAGATCACGTGACCAAGACCATGAAATAGTGGAGATTTGTAAAATTTGATCACATAGTATTAAACGAAATATAATTCTATAATATGTAAATGCTATCTTGCATTCAAGTTTGATAATTAAAGCATTTTGCTTTATAGCTCGTATTATGATAAAATTCCAAACAAAAATTCAAAACAAAATGAGATATTAATGGTCCAGTAGCATTGCGAACTAAAATATCTACTACAATAATACTAGAGTCCAAAATCAAAAGTCATCGACAGCAGGGAATTCGATTGTTTCATTGCGAATTTGTCTTGTTGCTCGCCCCGGTAAAATGTCGTGTCTGTAGAAACATGGTCTCGGGCAATTTCTCCAATCTTTGTCAAAAAACGAACAATAATTGGTCTTTGCATATTGAATTCTTCATTCACTGTTCGGCTAAGCCTTTCTAAATAGTTTATTTTCAATACCGAATTCATTCAAGTAATGAGGAGGGAATTTTTTTTTACCATTGTGTGGTTTTGTGCATGTTGTGTGTCATAGCCACCTTTATCGATATAATTTTGGAAAACACTACAATCACATTAAAAACTTTAGCTAACCTTGATCGGCGTTGTTACAGTGTCAACATGGACTACATAATCTATTGTAGCAGTGGAACTATATCCATTGGATCAAGTCAGCGATTGTTGATCATCTTTATTGTAATTGTTTTGAGTGTCATCGTTAGTGTGGGTTATTTTCACTTCAGAAAGTGTAAAATGCCAACGGTGCATGTGCTAACAAAATCATAGTTGACAGTAACTCACAATGCTATGAGGAATGACAACTTGTTCAATTGTATCGAGGTTGACGACCTCGCTGCCGTGTGGATATGAGATGAAACCAAGACCTATCCATGACCAACAAATAATCAGTGGTGACCTACTGTGTGTGATCAACGTGGTCTAATGTGCAATTTGATCAATGAATTACATAATATAGCCGCTTCGAGCAATTCTCTTTTAAACAAATTTTATTCTTGATGAAATCTTGCAAATAGTAAATGATAATAGCTTTGCAAAATAGCATCGATTACTATTGTTACAGAGAGCCTTAATACCAATATGCAATACAAATTCTTTTAGTGCATTAAAAGCTGCCAAACGAACTTCATTTTTTAGAGTGTGAAAACATTTTACCATTACAATATTACATCGGTTTGATAGTTACCATTTAACAACAGTGACTGTATTGTAACTACAACCTCAATTTGTATGAATAAAATACGAGACGTCCGGGTTGCCATGAAATCCAGTGAGGACAGAGTTTCTGGTCCATATCTTTTAGTGCAGACACACAATTATGCTGATGCACTTGGCATCCTTTTTATGGTTCTCTCAATTACATGTAGTATTTGGTTTCTTGGTATTATTTGGTCCTACTCGGAAAGCGATATTATGTGGCCAAAGTTCAGAACGCTGAAAGTTGCTGATGTAATATCAGATATTGTAAGCTCTCAGCTAACTTTAAAATCAGTATATACACAACTGCACCTTGCTAATTATTCCCTTGCTGTACCAACCTCTCAAACAACTACTACAAACCTTGCATTTTCCCACTTGATTATGTTTCAAGACTTATCCAATTTAACGTCGGCTGTCCAGGGCCTTCGGCAATTAGAAGCAAGAAAGGTAGTTTATATGGTAAGTCAATATTGCTGGTTAGATTTTAAACGCCGTTGGGAGCTTGGGCATACCGCTGCCCGTCAAACACGGTGCAATAAGTTTTACACACAAAATGCAGCAATGTATTTGGAAGCCGTGTTGCGAAATATTAACCTGGACTCATGGCTGAAGAGTTATGGAAAAGTGATCAAGTTAATGTTTGCCCAACCTGTATCCCAATTCTCGGAAGGTCCATCTTGGATTGCTTCTTTGTATGCTCATGACGTGCTACCGATCGCTCAAGAAGTCAGCACTTGGGATTCTTACAATTTGATAAGTTTTACTTTGCAGTATGGTAATCATTATCAAATTGGGATACATGATTTTGTAAGTATACAAAATGCTCTTGGCTTTAGGTATGAAGTTTTACTCAATTCAATACCAAATCAAAATCGTGGCCCACTTTGGACCTCCTGCTCAATGTTTGGCAGCTTACAAGGAGATATTAGTGCCATTGACTATAGTCAAAGTCTCATTCGCAACACGTCGTCATTCTTTGGGAATTCCGATCCAAATCTTATTGAGTATTATGTTGTTGGTCTTCCATTGCAACAATTATACCAGGCTGTTCATGACTATATTGGACCTCTCGGTTCCATTGACCTTTTATGGATAAAACCACCTACTGAGCTCACTCGATTCACACAAAACTTTCGAGCCACTGTGCTATCCACAATGATGACCAATACTCTCTTTGCTAAGGAATTTATGACACTCAGCTCTCTGTTTGTGCCACTAACACCAAACAAGTGGAACAATCGGTCTCTCTTATTTTATGGTGGCAATCCCATGTGTGGATATGGCTCACCATTGCAATTTGTTCAACAGACATTTGGCTTTGATGATTCATGTTCCACACAGTCTCGACTCACAATCGAATTAACATCATTCAATACTCTATTTGCAAAAATGGTACTTGGTGGCGATTTTGGTGTACCATGCTCTATCGCTGGCACACATGAAGCAGATTGCTTGGCGTACTTGCAGCACCTCGATACTGCCTATAAATTGCTGCCATCATCGATAATCAATGCCACCTTGCTGGGAACATTAAGGTCGCTTAATCTAACCATCATGCAATACATTGGTATCAACCAAACAATCTGGATCGACAGTCAATCAGTGTTGCAAGACAACATGACTTTCTTTGGATTAACTATGATGTATGACTGGGTCATGAATTCACGTGAAGCGATTTCAGTGCAAGGTGACATTCAAACTATCAATTTGATATCGTACGTGTATCCTCCAGTGCCACAGCCAACTTCTTCAAGCCTGGATAATTCATGGGCTCACTACGTGTTTATCAGTGCGATGATGTTTAGTGTTGTGATGGCTGTAGTTGGTGGTGCATGTTGTTTGCTTTATGTTGCTTCAGGTTATCCTACTGGATGTCAATGGTTTGTATTCAATCGTGTCGTGAGCACAACTTGGCTCAATCGAACACTCATCATTCTACGATCTGTGGTGGCAGCAGTGTGTTTGTCCACCGCACCACTGGTACCCATCTCATACGAACTAACTGGGTATGTGTACTTGGACCATATCACACGAGAATGGTATGAATCGGCCATTCTAGCTATTGAGACGACATGGAGTATATATATTGTGCATGATATCATTCACCCATTCTTTGGCGGTATCAGCAATCAGGCAGCACCTTGGAGTTGCGCTCTAGCATCTACAATAATATTAGGTTTGGATGTATGGGCACAAGTTCAATTCACAGCTAACCTTGATCGGCGTTGTTATAGTGTCAACATGGACTACATGATCTACTGTAGCAGTGGAACCATATCCATTGGATCAAGTCAGCGATTGTTGATCATCTTTATTGTAATTGTTTTGAGTGTCATCGTTAGTGTGGGTTATTTTCACTTCAGAAAGTGTAAAATGCCAACGGTGCCATGTGCTCCAAGCTTAGTTCTATCACTAGCATTGGTAGATCTTGAACGACCTGTAAAGTTAGTTAAAAGTGAAAAAAGGATTGACATTGTTACTGCAGCCATGAGTGGCATCTTTCGTTTTCAATTGCGAAATCAGTCGTACGTATTCGATTCAAAACTATGGTTGCTCATGGACTCCACAAACTATGGTGTCACAACCACCAAGCACAAAATCGCATTGCCTGACTGTATGCACTTCCCAAGTGAAGATCTAAATCAAATGCCACTTTCGGCATTTAGCTTTCCTGAGTTGCGAGTATTTGGCAAAAATATTCAGCGACCACTGCTATTTGTTGCTGGGCTCACTTACTTGGTACTAACATTAATCGGCAATGTCACATACCTTCAAACAGCTCAAACATACTTGGCAAATGACTACGGGTGGGCCAATTTCAATAGCACCGGCGCACGTGTGTTTTTAGCTAACTTGTTCAACCACCAACTCCTCACCAAAAGTTATGGTGAGTTGGATATTGCTACACCAGCATTTGGCGATATATCGCAATTGTACAATGGGACATCCACTGCGATTGTTTGGAGTGAAAGTATGACTCGACGTCGAATGTATGATCCGAATGTACCATTGACAGAAATCGTACAAGGTTTACGTGCAATGGATCCATGCCAATTGCCATGGATGTTCACTCAATATTGTTGGTTGGACTTTAACCAAGTATACGCTATGGCATCCACAGCAGCTCGACAAGAACGGTGTGCATCTGAAATATCGAATGGAGCAGTATATCTAGAGAGTGCACTACGTAATATCAATAGTTGGGATACATGGCAGAGTTGTTGGGGTGATTCGTTTGATGTTGGTATTGCAAAAACGGTGTCTCTTACAACGCAAGGTCAAGCATGGCTCAATATGATACAATACAATACGAACTCTATTGATCAAGAAGCTAGTCAATGGCAATCGCACGGAATCACACATTTTGCATTGCAATGGCAAAATTATAAAACTATCGGACTTTATGACACGATGATTATTGCTACAGCTCTCGGATATTCGTATCCACTAAGTCTCTCGTCATTTCCTGGTAAAATGCATTTCAAACAGCAGACGTCACTGAAGATGTATTGGTCCTTTGCAAGTGATTTGTGGGCCGTTAGTACAAATGCCACGCATATTGGTGGTCTTAGTTTATTGCGATCAAGTAGTAATTATGCATTTGCAAATGTGACGAGTGAGTCCTTGTTATATCAAAATTCAACAATGATGCCACCTTTGACATCAGGATTTAGTGCAGTCCGTGGAGCATTGGGTCCATTTAACAGTGTGGATATGAAATATGTTATGTGTCCTTCGTCGCTACTCAAAATGTATGATACATTTATGTCATCTCTATCGACTCTCATAATGTCCAACCTGACTGCTCAATCCGAATTGTACAGCATTTTGCTTGCAAATTATATCACTCCGTTCGGTTCAAATGCTACTACAACTAATGTGTCTGTTGGGGGTAACATTTTGTGCGGTGATGATGTTGCCAAGTATCCTCTAAATGGCGGGTATTATACTTTTTTTGGTGTGAGCAACGTATGTCATGGTAATTTTAATGATTTCATAACACCTAGCTACGCTCAGCTTATTTTTGCTTTAAGATCGGTACATATTCAAGCTAGTGACTTTGACACTTCAGCCATCTGTGACTTGGACTCAAGCTCTCATTCTTATTGTCCAAGTAGTTATTCTGCTTTATTAGATTTTTCCTTGATGCACCTGCCAATACTCGATTGTAATGCAACACTAAGAGACATAAGTGCATTAAATATTATTCTGCTACAGTTTGCCAGTGCTGATGGCAATATGCCATTATATTTAACCAAACAGCCCTTAAGTGTATCTGAAGATGCTAATTGGTCATTTTATACCTGGATTTACCTCTTCGACTGGGTCACCGGTGCTAGAGAAGTAGTGTCATTTATTGGTGACAATGGCTCAATCACAACGATTTCGGCTCCATTAAAGCCGTCAACAATGTTGCCTAGTTCAAACGATATTCCTCAAACCATTTCATTTTTCTTTCTCAGCTGTGTTGTGTATGTCACTGGTGTACTCATTACGATGGCTGGAGTTATAGGGATAATTGTTATGCTTAGTCGTGGAGACGGTGAATTCATCAATCTCTTTGAGTTTAATCGAGTAGTTGGTCATGTTTGGATCGGACGCTCTTTACTATTTCTTCGTAGTATTACCGCAATTTGGCTACTGAACACGAGTACTCTTCAATTGAGTCAAATAGGCGTTGGGACTCAGTTCATAACACCTCGACTAAATTGGTTTACCACAATACTTGCTGGTGCTGAAGGCACTTGGATTGTTTATGTTCTAAATGATTTGTTCAGTTGTTTTACTTTGCAATACACGATATTCTATGCATATAAAAGCTCTGAGTTGGCTTGGTTACTATCAGTGCTGTACTCTGTAATTTGGCCTCAATCATACAAAGCCTCCATCAATAGGAGTTGTGTGTTTATTAACATGGACTTCGAGCTTCATTGTTCTAGTGCGTTTGTTGAGATTGGCAAAGTTTCTGGTTTATACATATCGCTTATCATTGATACAACTTGCATCTTAGTTTGTTATGTCATAGAGCGGTGGCAACAGCCAAATTTGCCCTCTGATCCACTACGGACGACTATATTAAGTGCATCAAGCTATTATATGCTTGCATTAACCCCTGGATATGGATTTAATTTGGATAAGCCTTCAGCTATGATGGCTGGTATATTTACATTTGAAAATTGTGAAAATTTTCATATTTTTGATGTCAAGTCGTGGAGATACATATCCATACCACGAAACACAAATCATCCTGCTCACGCCTATACACCCAAAGAAGCTATACATCGCATTCCTATTAACTACATTTGATACATGCAAATCCTCGTTAACATAAATGTAATAATTTATGAAGTTGCTGTCTGAATCAGCAAAGACATATTATCCGTTCTATCAAAAATTCCAACTGAATGAACCACGATATGATGCTCCACTGATGCATTTTGACCCAGCTCAAAACAATATTTTATTTTCAATTACTATTTTGTGCCAAAAGCTTTCTCTTTCACCTTTCACCTTTCAAGATGTGCCGATGCTGTAGCAATTCTTCGTAATGAAGTCGCTACACTACGAAAAAAACTCAACGAAAAGGCAACTAATTAATTCAACAAAAAACATTATATCAATCCGTGAAATTAAAAACCTCAAAGTCAAAATCTCCAATCTCGATATCACACATAATGACACTCTACATTTGCAACATGATCAACTTAGCAATCTACTACGAGCAGAAAAATGGATCAAGATGTGTCGTATTTAAGATGAAATTATCCGTGATCGCAAAAAGTACACAGAAGTCAAGATTCGTTGTACTCGAAGAAATTAATTGTATTTAACAACAAATGAGAAGTCTTCCTGAATTATACATTCAGCACATTGAAATTTGTTGCATAAATCAAGTTAAATCTACAGTTGACATAAAAGAGAAAGATGTTAATCCAGAACCTGTGTTGTGTATTACATTTGGTGAATGACTTGGTCTCATACTTTGATATAATACGATGCAATGGGGTTGAGATTTGCTGAGTTGTATTAAAAAGGAAGAAAATCCCATAGTTTTTAAATCTGAAAGTTTGCTTCTTTTTCATAGTGTGGTCTATTGGTTGAATGATTATGCTACGTATCATGAATATAAAGCCAAATCAATATTTTCCTCTTTCACTGCAGAATCATTCAGTTTTGTATGCAAAATGTTGCAAAATAATGCTGAGAGCATCCACTCGATAAGCTAAATTCTTAATGTCATAATATTTGTCCAATTTACCAATAAAGCAATTTGTTGCAGTGGCACTAGCTTTAGTCACAATAGAATTTGTAAAAGATGCTTTTGCTAATCATATACGTACATTACACTATTTTTGTTGTAAGATTATTTTTTTGACTAGAAAGTCTTCATTGCCAATCACGACAATGGGACGTAAAAACATTAAACGCGATGAACTCTCAAGTGCTATTGAATCTTGTTTCTCTGATGCATCAATTCAAAGTAAAAGTGAGCTTTGTTCTCTATGGGCTGGCTATGGTAGCATCTATCGAGTTCAATTATCCAACGGATTAAATGTCATTGTCAAGTCTATTGCTCCACCAAAATCGGATTCTGTGTCAAATCAACGAAAATTACGTTCTTATGAAGTAGAAGGCTACTTTTATCAACATTTATCTGCCAAATCTCAAGCCCGTCTTCCATCAGTGTATTCGATTGAGCATTATGAAGGTCCTCGTTTTTCTTTTGTACTTGAAAATTTATCATCTTCATTTCCTGACAATGCATATTCGATGTCTGGAAAATATCTTGATGCTGCACTTGACTGGCTTGCGAACTTTCATGCTTCGTATTGGAATTATTCTAATGATGATCATGGTGTTGGAACTGATGGGGGATATTGGTACCTTGCAACACGCCAAGAAGAGTTGGAAGCAATGGGCAATGATAATCTTTCCAATAAATTACGTACCAATGCTAAAATGATTGATGCTCGTACTCGAGACCCTCAATTTGAGACTTTATTACATGGTGATGCAAAGTCGGCAAATATGTTGTGGAAGAAGTCAGGAAATGAAATTACGTGTGCTTGGGTTGATTTTCAATACGTTGGCCAAGGACTTGGTGCAAGAGATCTTGCTTATATGCTCTGCTCCAGCACTAATCGTTCAGCACTAAAAAACTTGGATCAAATTCTTCATCGCTATTTTACAACATTCGACCAAACTATGGTCAAGTTGGGTCGATCTGATCATGGGTACACTCTCGAAAAGCTCAAAGAACACTTTGAATGGTGCTTGCTTGATTATGTTCGCTTCATGGCGGGTTGGGGATTTTGGGGAAATTATGACTGGGCTATTGCTACTACAGGGCACCTCCTTACTTAGTTTTAAAGTGGAGCTGTACCAATTTGATACTAACTTTTCAAATACAAAATACACCTAGCTATTCAAATGTTTTAGTTGAGATATATTTCAAAAGTTGGACAAAATTTGGGAAGTATTTTCTAGTGCATACTTTTTAAGCCATTTGAGAAATTTTCGGGTTTATGTTGACCATATCAATAAGTATATTTTTCCCAATTATGCTGATGCAGTGGTGTAATTCATACTGTATGTACATTTCCTTATAAAGCTCATTAATTACAAAAGATGCATAAAGATAACATACAGTAATCATGTTAATCCTAATTAATAAAGTGCAAACCACGCTAAACGTACTGCCAATTTCACCCGTAGCACTATTGCAATGTAGTTCAAAGTCCATGTATAAATAAGTGCACGTTCTTGACAACGTAGCTCGATATTTATGTGGCCAAATCGCCGACCAAATTGATGTCACAGCCCAGGCCAATATTAAGCTTTTAAGGTATATAAATATTGGCGTGTATTCCATAGTAATACAACTAAACAAGTCATTCAAATATACACAAACCATGTACTCTCTGCACCAGCAAGAATTGTCGTAAACCAAGTAAGTCGTGGTGTTTAAACTAAGTTGCACTGCCAATTTGGCTCAATTGCAGTGCTAGTATTTAAGAGCCAAACTGCTGTAATACTGCGTATGAATAGCTTAGAGCGACCGACTCAATAACCAACTACGAGATTCAACTCGAATAGATTGGTAAATCACAATCACCACGATGTACACCAATCAATATTGCAACAACTACAGCCATTACGATTAATACTCCAGTAATATAGACAACACAGCCAAGAAAGATAAATGCAATGGTTTGTGGTATTTCCAGTATTTGGAAACATTGTAAATGGTCTTAGTGGCGTTGATATTGTATTTGTCGTCCCAGCATCTCCTTGAAATGACACGGCTTCCCGTAATCCATGAGCCCATTGGAACATATAAACCCAAGAGTAAAAAGACCAGTTGGGGTCACCTTGTAATAAGGCTGTCGTGCTATGTAAACTTGCGATTTTTCATCATCTCTGATAAACTGAATGAGCTCAATATTCAAAGCTCGAACAGCTTGCAATACATCATTTACGTGAATTGGATGGCTAGACAAATAGTCCGAGTGAAATTGCTGATAAAATTCGTAGTCCGATGCACAAGAAGTTGATGCCATTGAATCCATACTGCAAATGACATTTTTATTAAATGAAACATTGTTTCTACTCAAAGCACAAAACGCTAAAAGTATTATCTGCACAGTCGGTCGAATGTAGTCACTGAAATGTGCGTGGGGCAATGTTTCAACCCTAAAAAATGTGTTAGCATTGTGTACATTGGAACATCATTACCACATAATAAATTACCACCATTTGTAAAACCTGTAGCGCTTGTGTTCGAGCCAAATGGCAAAATAAAACAATTCAAAGGCAATGCCAAAAAATCAGACTGTGCACTCGTATTGTCTATAAGAACAGTAGATACTGATGCTATCAATTTACCATAAGCTTCAATCTAGATCGGAGAACACATAACATACTTCATATCCGCACTGTTAAATGGACCCAATCTCATACGCACTGCACTGAATCCCGATGTCAATGGTGCTACCATCGTCAATTTTTGATATAACAAAGACTCACTCGTCACATTTGCGAATGCATAAATACTACTTAATCTCAATATACTAAGACTGCCAATATATGTGGCATTCGTACTAATGGCCCACATATCATTTGCAAACGACCAATACAACTTTAGTGATGTGTTGCTTCAGGTGCACTGTGCCGGGAAATGATGACAAGCTTAAAGGATAAGATTGACCTAGAGCTGTAGTTATAGTCATGGTGTCATAGAGTCCGATGGTTTTGTAATTTTGCCACTGTAAGGTAAAATGGTGATACCATGCGAGGTGATACCATGCGATTGCCATCGACTTGCTTCTTGCTCAATAGAGTTCGTATTGTGTTGTATCATACACAACCATACTTGACCTTGAGTTGTGAGAGTCACTACTTTTACAATACCAATGTCAAAAGAACGACCCCAATAACTTTGCCATATTGACCAGCTATTGATATTACGTAGTGCACTCTCTAGATACACTGCTCCATTCGATATTTCAGATACACACCGTTCTTGACGAGCTGCAGTGGATGCCATTGCGTATACTCGGTTGAAGTCCAACCAACAATATTGTGTAAACATTCATGGCAATTGGCATGGATCCATTGCACGTGAACTTTGATTGATTTCTGTCAATGGTACATATGAACCATACATTCGACGTCGAGATATTGTTTCACCTCAGGTGATTGTTGCATCGGTGCCATTGTACAATTGCGATATATCGCCTAAGGCAGGAGTCGCAATGTCCAACTCACCATGACTTTTAACAAGTAGTTGTAAATTGAATAAGTTAGCTAAGAAACACTCGTGCACCGGTGCTATTGAAATTGGCCGATCCATAGTCATTCGCTAAGTTTGCCTGAACAGTGTGCAGGTAGGTAACATTGCCAGTTAATGTTAGAACCAAGCTGGTGAGACCAGCGACAAACAATGATAGACGCTGTATATAATTTCTCAATGCACGCAGTTCCGGTGTATTCCATGGTAAAATGGTCCTTCAATTAAACCTTGTATTGGCAAATGCAAACAGTCAGGTCCTTTTATATTCTTCTCGGTAGTCATAACACCATAACTTTTTGTATCCATAACTAGCCACAACTTTGAGTCGAACACATAAGACTGATTTCGCCATTGGAATCGAAAGATGCCACCCATAGCAGCAGTCACATCATCAATATTTTCTTCTGCTTTTACGAGTTTTTTAAGTTGTGGTTCAAGAGATATCAGTGCTAATGGTAAAATCAAACTCGGTACACGCGGCACAAACGAACTGGATGAACAAAATTCTGCTCTGCTTGCCTTGTTATAGCAGTACAAATATCCCACAACCGTAACCACACTTGCGGCCATAATTAATAATATGCAAAGTAATCGCTTGTTTGATCCTATTGATATGTTACCATTGCTACAGTAAATCATATAATCCATGTTAACACTATAGCAGCGACGGTCAAGTTTGGCTGTGAATTGAACGGGTAGTATCATATCCAAACTAAAAGAGATCATCGATGCCAGAGCACAACTCCAGGGTGCTGCCCGATTGCTAATACCACCAAATAGAGGATGAATTGATTCATGTAGAACGCTTATTATCCATGTCGACTCAATGGCTAAAATGGCGGATTCATACTATGTTCGCCCATTCTAAGTTAAATGCACATAACCAGTTAACTCATTCATCATCGGTACGAGTGGAGCAGTTGAATGACAAACTATTGCCTCAATGCTTCGAAGTCTAATGAGAGTTCTATTGAGCATGTTGCA
>JNBS01002309.1:14275-28197 GCA_002081575.1 Thraustotheca clavata
AATACGATTGAAAGCATACCATTTACAATCTGCAGGACAACCTGAGTTAATATATATGAAATTGCATACACCACCAACTACAGCTATCACAAAACTTAATAGCATCGCACTGATATAGACGTAGTGGGTCCATGAGCTATTAAAAATTGGAGAAATTGCTTGAGGAAGTGGAGTGTACACGTACGACATCAAGTTTATAGTTTGAATGTCGCCTTGTACTGATATAGCTTCACGTAAATTCATAACCCAATCATATATCATCGTCAAACCAAAGAACGTCATGCTATTTTCCAACACTGGTTGACTCTATCCAGATAGTTTGGTTGGTACCAACATATTGCATGATGGTAATGTTAAGTGATCTTAAAGTTACCAGCAAAGTGTCGTTGATTATGGATGATGGCAACATTTTATATGCAATATCGAGATGCAGCAAATATGTCAGACAGTCAGTTTGGAGGATGCCAACGATAGAGCATGGTACACCAACATCACCACGAAGAACCATTTTTGCAAATAGAGAATTAAATGATGTTAACTCTATCGTAAACTAATATCTATAATATTTTAGACCAATAAATCGAGTCTGAAACAATCAATTGAATTAAGGCGATTTTTACATCATGTATGTATTGCCATCTTTTATTGCAATGAGCTACTGCAGTCCGTATTGCTTTAGAAGAGCATCGATCGATTGCTTTCGACCTCGAAATTGTTCAAAGACTTGAAGCGGATGACGACTTCCACCTAATGCCAACACAGTATCACGAAATTCTCGACCAGTTTTTGCTAGCGATTCATTGTCATCAAGGCCAGCTTCTTCAAATTTGCCAAAAGCATCACAGGACAATACTTCAGCCCACTTGTAGCTATATCACATTAATCAGAACTAAATAATTCTAAATACCATACCTGTAATATCCAGCAGCATATCCACCAGCAAAAATGTGTGAAAATGAACACAAGAAGCGATCTTCAGGAAGTGGCTGCATCACAGCATATCTACTCAAAAAAGTGATGCCAAATCCTGTGTTATCTTATGTACCTATGAGCAATTTTATGTTGAATTTCAAAGATGGATTCTTTGCTTGTAGTTGGGTCATATTTATCATGCAAGTACATGTCCAATGCACCAAAATTGAGTTGACGCAACATTCCTGATGCAGCCATGTACTTGCGAGCATCACAAATCTTTTCAAAAAGCTTCTCAGGTAATGGTTCATTAGTCTCGTAATGTCCACTGATTGAGTTGATGGTTCCTCGATGGTAGCAAAAGTTTTCCATGAATTGAGATGGCAATTCAACTGCATCCCATTCAACACCGTTGATACCAGCAGCAGCATCGTATTCGACAGTGGTGAGCATGTGCTGAAGACCATGACCAAATTCATGAAAGAGTGTTTCTACTTCACGGAATGTCATCAAACTTGGTTTATCACCGACCTAACGTAGTAGAAAATAGTTGTTTGATTCAGGATAGATAAAATGACTTACAGGTGGAGACTGGTTACAAATTAAGTATGCTACTGGGATACGAACGGCACCATTGACACCAAGAAGCTTACTTCTACCAACGCAAGTGTTCATCCATGCCCCACCATTTTTTTCTGCTGGACGGGCATAAGGGTCCAAAAAGAACTGTGCAATAATAGAGTTATCGCTTCCCGTTTTACGAATATTGAAGAATCGTACATCGTCGTGCCATTTTTCTGCTTGGTTATCAGCAGCCTAAAATTATGATTAGAAATTGCATTTTATACGTGGATTACCTCAATGGTGACACCGAAAAGACGAGATGTTAAGTCAAATAAGCCATCCAACACCTTTGGCAATGGAAAATAAGGTTTGATGATTTCATCGTCAAGATCATAAAGTTCAGCTCTCATTTTCTCGGTCCTAAATACATTTTAAGCAATCAACCGAGTATTTTTTAGTACCAAAAGGCAACATCCCATTGAGCGAGAGGTTCCGTTTGACCATTTTTCACTGCATAATTCTTTAGCTGTTCAAGTTCAGCAACAGCAATTGGATGACACTTTTCACGTAGCTCTGAATGCATTTTATCAACCTCAGCAACACTTGGTGCCATTTTGCTTGCTAGGCTTAATTCTGCATAAGTATTAAAGCCGAGAAGCTGGGCACGCTCTTTTCGAAGCTTGAGTGTTTCATTTATAATATCAACATTGTTGTAAGGCTCTGTACTCGCCTTTGTTGCATTTGCACGATAGAGTTTTTCACGCAATGCCCGGTTTGTCGAATACTTGAGTACAGGAAGCAACACTGGCATATCCAAAGACAATTTCCAAGGTCCTTCTTCTGCTGTAGCATTTTCGTGACCATCTGCAGCTGCATTCTATGTCAAATATAACTATTTCATCACAAGAAGCTCTAAAATTTACTTGTGCAAGAAGCTGAAGTACGGAATGAGGGATACCATTCATCTCATCTTTATCAGTAACAATAAGCGAGTATGATTTTGTTGCATCAAGAACATTATTTGAGAATTTGGTTTTCTACAATAACATTATGAAATTCCCATACAAAATGTAATACCAATTCCGCCGATCGCAATTGTAGCTCGTTAAATCGTTCCTTCTCTGCACCTGTAAGTCCAACGCCACTGAGTGTAGCGCCTCTAATAGCAGCTTCAAGAATTCGCTAGTACTTCATCGTACTCTAAGTTTAAAATTTAAGATCTTACCTTTTGCGCATCATTATAGTTGTTCCACTCAGCACTATTTTTTAATTCCTTATACGCTTGAAAGATTTCTGGACTTTGGGCAAATTTTGTAAAGATTTTGACAACATCACTTTGCAATTCGCTATGAATTTCTCTCAATTCGGACGAATTCTTCACACTCAAGAGATGTCCAACGACTCCCCAGAGTCTCTGTAATGGATCACTCTTAATTTCTAGTGGATTCATAACATTTTCCCATCGTAAATCTTGTGTTTTAGCTTTTAAATCGCCTTCAATGCTTCCAATGTCCTTATCCAACGTCGAAATCGCATCTCTCAACGCTGGAGCCACTTCTTCGACTCGAAGCTTCTGGAACATTGGCAAAGAACGCTTTTGTACCGCTTGTACTAACGAATTACTTGCTAAGTTGCTCATTCTACGAGCATTTCGTACTCGTACGAATGCTCTGGTTCCCACACGACCAACAGCTCTGAGCATCTCAACGCAAATTCACAAATGAAACAATATCCGGATTTGGCGCGAAAATCCTGTGATTTGATTGGCTCAGTTTGACAAGCAAGTTATAATCACACGTTCATCCGTGATCGAATTTTTTCTATTGAATGAAAATTCATTGAAAAGCATAAATACCTGCTTTATAGCTTCCAAATCAATCTATTAACGATAAATTAACATGATTAATCAAGTAGGTTGATTGAAATTCAATGATGTATTAAAAAGGTAACTTTACATTTCATTTTAATACTTTCTAAACAAACCTTCGGGTAGCCACAACTTTATTGTTCAAAACTCAAACATTGATAGATTATTCATTGATTAACGTGCATATACAAGCAGATTGAATGGTAAAATGAATAGAATTGGACAAGATATGTGCATATCTTGGTAATACTGGGGTATGTACTAACTGTTAGATTGGTTATACGTGATAAGAGAATCTATTCTTTTCATATACAAACGAGTTTGAAAAAGTTGTTTTAAATGAAATTTTGGTGATCTCTTTACTTATATATAATAATGTTATAGTTGTAAAAGAGCTTATACTATGCTACTAGTATTTGTATTAAAGTTATGGTTCTCATTGTATTTTCTATGGATATCATATAAGGAATTGAAGAATTATAGTATTCAAGCCTATTTTGTTATATTAGAGAGAATTATTTTGTGTTGAACACAACTTCACGCATTTGCACAAGAGGATAAGTCCATCCATTAGTGCATTGAGAGAAGAACTTTTATCAGAAATGATATTGGAAGTATCATACTCCTAGTATTTAAAATCTAAATGCAATAAGAAAATGGATTTCAAAGCAATGAAATAAGCGTAATACATATACAAGAAATAAAGGATTAAATGAAGAAATAGCTGGGATTGTAGTCTAAAAATGTGATAGAGAAACTTCACCAATGATTACCATCATGTGGTTTGATCGTCTTTCTAATCAGATTTTCTTCCAGTTGGATGGGATTTCCTTCATTTTAATATTTGCGAAATGACGATGAATTCTTTGCTTCGTTGTGTCGAAGAGCGTACATTGCCACCGTTTGAACAAGTTCAAGTGAATGAAATGGCTACTGCCGTTCGCTTTGCAATGGAGCAATTAGAAAAAGATATTTCTGCTTTAGAAGATGAATTACGTGAACCAAATCCTATTGTGACTTATGAAAGTATTTTGGATCGTTTGGAAGTACAATCGGATGCATTAGATCGTCTTTGGGGCATTGTTGGTCATTTAATGAGCGTAAAAAACTCACCAGAACTTCGTGAAGTCCATTCTCAATTACAAAAAGAAGTTGTGACGATCTTGACACGTGTTGCTCAAAGTTTGGAAATTTTTCAAGCATTAAAAGAGCTTCGTGAAGGTCAAGCATGGGAAACATATTCTGGAGCTCAACAGGTAGAAATCCTTTTATTGATATTGGTACTAATTTTCCATAGCGAATTATTGAGTCTACTTTACGTTCAGCTACTTTAAGTGGTGTTGGGCTTACTGGAAGTGAGAAAGAACGCTTTAATGAAATCCAACTTCGTTTGGCTGAATTGGTAAAAATGAACATTGTATTGATATGCTCAAGTTAATTTAGTCTACAAAATTTTCCAATAATGCTTTAGATGCTACCAAGGCATTTTCACTTATTATTACTGATAAAGCAGAATTGGATGGACTTCCAGACTCAATGTTGCAAATGCTTGCTCAAAATTCTGCTGCTGATGGTCATGAAAATGCTACAGCTGAAGAAGGCCCTTGGAAATTATCCCTTGATATGCCAGTGTACCTTCCTGTGATGAAATATTGCTCCAATCGTTCATTGCGTGAAATTTTATACCGTGCTAATATTACCAAAGCAAGTCAAGATCCTCATAACAACGTGGATATTATCAATGAAACACTTTTGCTACGACAAGAAAAAGCTCATCTTCTTGGTTTTAATACGTTTGCTGAACTGAGTTTAGCCAAGAAAATGGCACCTTCCGTTGAGGCTGTGGATCAAATGACAAATGAATTACAAGCTCGTAGCTATCCTATTGCACAATCAGAGCTTGAACAACTCACTGAATATGCTGCCAAATATGGTCACACTGAACCACTTACAAACTGGGATGTGGCTTATTGGTATATCATATATACGCTAGTATCACCTTCTAACACTCGTTTAGGACAGAAAAAATGCGTTTGGAGTTGTATTCTTTAGATGATGAAGCTATTAAACCATATTTTCCACTTCATAAAGTCCTTGATGGTCTTTTTGCACTGGCATCAAGATTGTTTGGAATTACCATCGAAGCTGCTGATGGTCAAGCTGAAGTTTGGCATAAAGACGTTCGATTCTTTAACATTCGTTCTACTGAAGGCAATCAAGATATCATTGCACGCTTTTTCTTGGATGCTTATGCTCGTCCTGCTGAAAAACGTGGTGGTGCGTGGATGAATAGTGCAGTTGGACGTAGCAGACTTCTTGGTACCAATGGTGGTATGCGTATTCCTGTAGCTTACCTTGTTAGCAATCAGTCTCCACCAGTACGTCACTTATCTTTATGCAATTACTATCTCAATAAATAGGTTGGTGAAAAACCAAGTTTGATGACATTCCGTGAAGTAGAAACTATTTTCCATGAATTTGGACATGGCCTTCAGCACATGCTCACTACTGTCGAATATGAAGCTGCTGCTGGTATCAACGGTGTTGAATGGGATGCAGTTGAATTACCATCTCAATTCATGGAAAACTTTTGCTACCATCGAGGAACCATCAACTCAATCAGTGGACACTATGAAACCAATGAACCATTGCCTGAAGAATTATTTGAAAAGATTTGTGATGCTCGTAAGTATATGGCTGCATCAGGAATGTTGCGTCAATTGTATTTTGGTGCATTAGACATGCACCTTCACCATCGCTACAATCCCAACAACACAACTGGAGAAACTATTTTCACTGTGCAAAAAACAATTGCAGACAAGTTCACCGTGGTCGCACCACTCGAAGAAGATCGATTTTTATGTTCTTTCTCTCATATTTTTGCTGGGGGGTATTCTGCTGGGTACTACAGCTACAAATGGGCTGAAGTGCTTTCTTGTGATGCATTTAGTAAATTTGAAGAAGCTGGTTTAGACAATGAAGTTGCTTTAGTCAAAACCGGTCGTGAATTCCGTGATACAATTCTATCTCTTGGTGGTTCTCGTCATCCATTAATTGTATTTGAACAATTTCGAGGTCGACCTCAATCCACTGAAGCTTTATTGAAACAATACGGCTTAACTGCTTAATGCATTTGTACTTGGTCTTTTATCATTTTACTATGGTGTATTCGTTTTTCATATTTCCAGGTTTACTAGTATACTTTTGGCATTCATGATACAGCATTACTCCTTAATGCATTTATCTTGGTGTAATCTTTTAGTCGTATTCTTGTTGTATTCTATTAGCATTTTTACTTGGTGTATGAATACAGAAGTTTTTAATGATGGAATACAGAAGTTTTTAATGATGGAATACAGAGTTTTATCAATGAAATGATCGATCGTTTAGTAGTATTTCTTGGTGATATTTGGTATTATTTCTTGGTGTATACTTTTGGTCTAATTTTCAGGTGTGCTAGTGTACTTTTAACATATATTCTAAGTGTAATCTTTTGGTTTATTTCTCAGTGTATTGTTTTGATCATATTTCTAGGTGTATTAATGTACTTTTGGTATTATTTCATAGTGTATTCTTTTGGTTTATTTCTTGGTGTATTGATTTGATATTATTTCTAGAATACCTTTTGTAGGTATATTTTGTTGGTAAAAAAGACTCAAAGTAGATTACTAGAAAATCCAATTGCAATAGAAAAGACAATTAGATATTGAAATAGAAAAGACAAGATAAATAGTTGATTGATATACATATACGTGGGACATGTGTTGAGGTCAACACGAGTAGATTTTTGTGTTGAGACGACAGATTGCATCTCGTGGCGAGGAATGACGACGAAAGAGTATTTCAAGTACACTGTTTCCAACTTGATTATCTTTTTATTTCCACCATTTCGAGCAACGAGAAGGTATCTATCTCTCTTTATTTCTACCTTTTATTATTTCTAGTGGCTTTCTCAATCTTTGTTGGGAAGGATTAATTGTTCAACCAGCAAGTCGTTTAAGACGGCATATGCCTCTTCTTGGTGGAATTTTTGTGCTCTTATTAAGCTTAGGCAGTATGTTATTAAGAAGTATTTGGCAATGGTTCCATGATATGTTGACAGCAATCTTTTCATCAACTGATGCTAAAGTGAATTTTGAAGCTTTTTGGAGTGGCATTTATCATGATTATGCTTTTCTTGAAGGCAATGCAAATTGGTCTTTAGTTCATCGTCTTTTTGGAGATAAAATTGATGCATCAACAACAGAACATGATCTTTGGACAGCTCTTGTTGATAGTATTGCTTTATTAGATGATCCTTGTGTCACTATTTCAAATGTTTCAATGCCAAATAATAGTAGAGTACAATCTCAAGTACTTGATGACTGGGTTGCTGAACATTTACAAAGTCATTATGGTGTTGCTAATCAACTTTCTTGGGGACGAATTCAACATCGATTACCTATCGGGTACTTGTCTGTGTCTGCATTAGAAGGATTTGTTGAGCTTCAGCTTCCATTTGAATTGCGTTCATGTGGAACTCGAAGAAAACCAAGTACTAAAGTATTTAGTTTTTAAAAATTTTGTAGTGATGAAAAGTTTAGGGACTCGTACCAGAAATGTATGATTTGGAAGCTATGCGATGGGCTATGGAAGCAATTATTACACAGATTAATGAGTCAAAGCTACTTGGACTTATATTGGATCTACGACATAGTTCTGGTGGTGGGTCTTATATAGTTCCACTTGTGCTAGCATCTTTCTTTAAACCACCATCTTTTGCTTTTATCATCGAAGAACGTCTTCAAAAGCGTCAATTTCATGTGCCACTTTCTCGACTACGTTATAATGGACCTTTGGCTATATTACAAGGACCAGATACATCTCGGTAAACAAGTTTGATATATTTGTCTAAATTGTGATTAGAATGAGTGAACTATTTCTATTATCTATGATGCAAAGACCAAAAACTTGTCGCCTTGGGGCCCGTACAGCAGGATGTCTTTCTGATGTGAAAGAAATGTCATTACCGAATGGATGGGTTGTTGATGTTCCTTATCAACGATGCTACGGTGAAGATGGAAAACAATATCAAATGACTGGAATTCCACCACAGAAATCCCTTCCTGAAACCCAATGTTGGAATGCTGCAATTGAATACATTGAACGCCAACATACACAAAATGAAGCTGCATCTTCATAATTTTTACGCCTTAGTCAGATAGGTACTAACCATAATCATGAGAGAAATTGAACAAAGGCGAAAATTATCAAATTACAAGAAAAACTTTACCAAGTCTTAATGAATTTGTAGGGTATTAAAAGAACATGACAAGGTCTTTAGTCGATAAAGGCATGGAATTGGTTTGAACACCACTAGTAATTAAATTTATAATTGATTCACGATTTGCAATACAACCATCTTCATCAAAAAGCTCAATGAATTGAGGTCCTAATTTCATAATCGGATCATCACATTGATCAGCTAAAAATTCTAGAGCTTGATGTCGTTTAGTTGCTGCAGCACAACACAATGCAAGTATATGACAAGTTCGTAATGAAGTTTGATCAAACATAGATTTCAATCCATCAACATTACCCAAAGCAACAAGAGAATCAATAACTCGTTGAATCCATTTCTCATTTTGAGTAGTACCTAATTGTTCAAGTCCTTTTGTACCATAATGATTAAGCCAAGCTTCAAATTGAGTAAAAAAGTTTTGGGTAAAGAATTGTTGCTTTCGTATCAATCTGATCAAGGGTAATAAACAAGGAACCACACCATCTTGATACGAAGTTATCAAATAAAGTAATCCTGGTTGTAATAATACGTGCTGAGATGTGTGAGGTGATAAAAGACGCAATCGTTTTGCTGTTTGACGTGTGAGCATTTCAAATTCAAAATGAATTCAATATAAATGGAGGTTGATGTCTATAGTCTTTAAATATGGCTACCCAGCGTTATGTCCTCACGAGTTTTATCAACGATTTGGATGCATTTCTGTATGAAAAAATATATATTTTTATCATGAGGACTCCATCATGTTAGCCAAAAAGCTAAAAAATATATTTACTTTCTCAAATGCTGCAATAGTTTTGGTAGTATAATAGATAGAGCTTGATAAATTTGATCAGCACAAATTTCATATGCAATTTCATCTTGATGCCATGGATCATGAATATCTTGTGGAAATACTTCCACCTTTGCACGAATAGTGGGAAACATTTGATGGAGTTTTGCAGCATGTCTAGCAGTGACACAATAAACAAAATCTGCTTGATTAATGATTTCTTTAGTAATTAATCTTGAACGATGGTTCTTCAAGCAAATACCACGTTTTTCCATCACAGTAATTCCATGTTGAGATGCTGGACTATTTGGTGGTTCATATTCATCCGACAATGCAATGGATCCAATTTCAAAAGTAATGCCAGGCAATGAATTTTGTTCAAACCATTGCTTTGCCATTGCTTCTGCCATTGGAGAACGACATGTATTGCTTGTACAAACAAACAATAAGACATAAGCACTTGATCCAGCCATTGACATGATAATTACTATTTGAAAATGATTACAGTACCATGTGAAAATTACAATGAGACCGTTGTGAAAAATCCAAGAAAGTGCAACTTGATAGAAAATGTGACAGTCGATAAAGATTATTAGATCGTCATGTACGAATTAAATTTTAATGCTTTATGAATGCTTTTGATGTAAAACTATGATAGAGGTAGCTTAAGATATGTTGATACTTAATAAAGAAAGTGGTTTCAATCCAACTCCCGCGATAAAAGCGGTGATGGACTCAAGTATAGAGGATGATGTACCTGCAGTCGTGACTGCAGTAAGAGTTCGTCCAATGTCTGAAGATGAACGTAAAGCTGGTTGTCGATTGATTGTGGCTATGGATGGAAAACAAACTATTATTACAGATCCAGCAGGTTTGGGCTCACCTCGCCGTTCACCTACAAAAGTAACACTATGGAAACAAGCTTTCAATTATGATTATAGTTATTGGTCTTATGATCCTCAAGATGCTTCGTATGCAAGCCAGCAGTGTTTGTATAAAGATTTAGGCACTAGAGTATTGGAAGATGCTTGGAAAGGTTTTAATAGCTCGTTGTTTGCTTATGGACAAACAGGAGCAGGAAAATCTTTTAGTATGATGGGCAAGGCAAAAAATAGCAACAATCATAATGTAGCTACACAAGGGTTGATCCCAAGGATATGTCATGGTTTATTTGAAAAAATCAATTGCAAAACAATATATTCTGGTTCATTCTTGGTTAAAATGAGCTATGTTGAAATTTATAATGAACGAGTTTACGACCTTCTAAATCGTACAGAAAAAGTATATACACAATTATTGAGCTTAAACCTTATACGTATTGCATAGGATGCGCTAAAAGTGCGTGAACATCCTGATAAAGGTGCTTATGTTGAGCATGTTTCAAATCATGTTGTCACAAGTTATCATGATATTGAATATCTCTTGAATGAAGGAGCAAAAACTCGCCGTGTTGCAGCTACAGAGATGAATCAAGTATCATCAAGGTCTCATGCAATATTAACTTTATCTCTTCGTCGGGAGCTTAATCATTCACAAAGGATATCAAAAATATGTTTGGTTGACTTGGCTGGAAGCGAGAGATCTGAATTAGCTCAAGGACCACGATTGCGTGAAGCTGCATATATTAATAAGTCATTATCAGCACTTGGTGAAGTTATCCATACTCTTGCAACCAACGTTCAGTCCACGTATGAATATTCATGATAACAATATTGAAGTCGATTGAATAGGAATACTTCGTTTGTACAATACCGCAATTCCATCTTGACAAGACTTTTAAAAGATAGTCTATGTGGACAATCAAAGCTTGTAATGTTAGCAGCAATAAGTCCATGCTGCATTCATTATGAAGAGACTTTAAGCACTTTAAAATACCTAGACCGTGTGAAAATTGCATTATCGACTGCGACACCACCTTTGGTACATTTTTTTACTATTGAGCTATGCTCTAACGCTCGATAGATGGAGTGTACAACAAAAGAACCTGAATCTGGTCCTATCATTGTATTAAAGCAGGAATTAATTGCATTACGCAGCCAGCTTCGTGTAGCTCAACAAATAAAGCACGCACCACATACTTTAAGTGATGAAGATGTACCTGAAAGCGTTGGTTGTCATCACTATAGTGTACCTCATCTTGTAAATTTGAACCAGGTATATTAGTTAAAGTATTTCTTTTGCTAAAATGGTTTAGGACCCATCGTTTACAGAAATGACATTTTATTGTATTGAAGTGGGTGTGACCACAGTAGGAAAACCTCATGATGATGATGCAGTGCCAGATATAGTACTTGATGGCCATGATATTTTACCATTACATTGTGTTTTTCATTATGAAGAAAATGGTCAAGTTATTATTCGTCCAGCTCTAGGTGCCAACATTTTCCTTAATGGAAAAGATATCAAAAACATGGAGGCATGCAATGTGCCAAATAATTCACGAATAACTTTTGGAGCTCATCACGTATTTCGATTTGATATGCCACACATTGCCTCTATTAATGACAGTGGTGTTGACTGGACTTTTGCCCACAATGAGCTTTTAGAAGCACTTTTACCAATAAAACAAGCATCAGCAATGAGACCACAATTAAGTGACTCCATTGGAATCCAATGCAATGGAAATGACTTTCAACCAAATCTATCGATTACCACCTCTACATTTTCTATGAACGAAGAACACAACCCATTAACTCAAACTACAGATTCTGAAGTGCAATGCGAACTACTACTGAAGAACAAAGACAAATTGGTTTTACACAATATTGACGCTGAAACTCTGTGTGATCAATCACAAATTAACTTTATATCAGCTGAATCACAGTGTGACATACTACCAACAAATACTCAACCAACATCATCTTTAATAAGTAAAGAGATTACTGTGGTGCAAAAGCCTATTGGGGTTGACGTTGGATGTCAAATAAGCAATAATGCTATAACACCAGTAGCAACACAATGCCATGATATTGAAAAAATAGGTTTTGGTACTCAAGCCTCACCTCAATGTGCTACAATTTCAATACAATGCAGCTTGGATTCGGACCAACGAATACTCTTTAGCGAAGCTGTTAGTTGTTGTAATATGCTATGTTCTAATTGCCTGTAGGACAAAATTTCCCTTGAGCGTAAATTGGCAAAATTAAAGCTACTATTAAAGAAAAAAGACCGTCAGATAAAGGCATTGAGTGACCGAAATGATATATCAACACCAACTCAGTCAGTTCAGCCTGTTGTCGATAGTGTATATGATCCAACATTTGATGAAAATTTATTACAGCTACGAAATAATCTTTCAGCAAAGCACAATTTCCCCCCTCAGGAGGTGTGAAGCTTTTTACTAGAGTCTAATCCAGATAATCATTTAGGTTGCACTCCCAAAGCAAGATGACATCGTTTGGCGCAGTACCATTTTAGCTGATATAGAAACTTTTGTTGAGGCCACACCAACTTATGACAATGCATTAGACAGCAATTTGCTCAAACTACGAGAACAATTAGCTACCTTTCTAGATGTTGTACCAGAAAATGTAGGAATAGTATCAATTATTTGGTATTGAAATGTCTTAGGTGGAATTGCCAACCTCAGATGGTGTAGAATGGCGAAATTCTATTATGTTTGATATTAGCACTTTGGTTGATGCATTACCACAAACAAATCAAATCCTACCCACAATAACAATTTCTTCTTCAGAGCCAACTTATAAAAGCCTATTAGACAATTATATGATTGAGTGCAAGAAGCAACTCAGTTTATTGACAGAGTCTAAATCTTCAAATCTTGCTAATTATGCCAAAGTAATTGCTGCTTTGGAAACTCGATTTGCCTCATTGTGTTGCGCATTAAACGTAAAATGTCATCACGAAGAGAGCGTATTTCAGCAAGTTTTTAACACAAAAGTAATCGAACTCCGAGAGTCTTTCGAACAGAAACTAGCTTCATATCAAGCAACTACATTGCTCAATTCACAAATACTTAATCGGCTTGAAAATCAGCTACAAGAGAAGTTAAATAAATTAACTACAGAGTACAAAGAGCAGCACGATGTATGGAGTCAACAATTGCAAAATTTTACAAAAGACCAATTTGAGTCAATGTCACGACTTGGTGCTGAAGCTGCTTTTCATGATGAACAAGCTCGAATGCAAATTGCTGAATGGGATACAAAATGTCACCGCCTTGTCAGTGAGACTGATATTGTGTTATCGGAAACCCGAGCAATGCATTTAAAAAATCTTCGGAGGCTTGAAGAAAAATTTGCTCTTAATATGCACGAGGTGGAGCTTAAACGAATGCAAGAAGAAGAAAATTGTCTTCGAGCAAGTGAAGCTTTAGTTCAAAAGTATGAAGCCACCATCTTAAACCGAATAAAAGAACAAGAAAAATGGGAAGCTCAAAAACAAGAGGATTTATCTCAACTCCAAGCTGATCATGCTGTAGCTATGAGTTATTTAGCCTCACAACATACTGACATGTACAGCCAAGCTCGAGAAGCTCGAGAAATCTATTCTATGTCTGAAGAAGATGC
>JNBS01002310.1:0-14306 GCA_002081575.1 Thraustotheca clavata
GCTTCATTTTCCATGCAAATTTGACAGATTTCAACAAGCTTAGGACTCTCAGCCTCAACTACAGGTTCAGCCATGCATGTAGCCACCATTGAGCTCTTTGAATTCACTTCATTTCCATTGATTTCATCAGAATTGACCACTGCAACTTGCGTTTCTGTCGTCATTTTGATTTATGAAGACAAGTCTTTGATTGGCAAAAAGATCCAATGAGTGAAGGTACACTTTTGAATTAGTTTATAAAGTGTCATACAAAAATATTGATATAAAATATATTTTAAAAAAGTATTGACTTGAAAGAATATTGTAATTGGACATTGGAACATATGTGAGAAAAAAGTGACAAGCAAATGCTGAGTGAAGTTGATTGAAAATGTGAATTTGTTTGCGGCCTTGATCTATTACAATTAACGAAATGAAGCATAGAAATAGATTGTGGCAGCAATTGCCTATTGAAAAAGTGTTTTATTTGCTTGTAATTTTGTAAAAATACTCGAGAAATTTTTATTTTTTTTGTTAGTACTCCCATTTGAAATACTCATTAACAACGTGTCGAATGATGAGTATGTAAATGAAGTTTTGCTATCGCAATACTTCATTTACATATCCATTTTTTTGTAATTATCGAGTTTAAGACTAATGGGTTTGTGCTTCGCCACCAGACGCACAATTCTACTGCTTTAAACCAACGTGAAGTATGTCAACCAAGCGAAATGAAAAGCGTATTTGACATTTTTTCGTACCCTTTCTTCATTTGATTTGAATTTGATACTTTGCATCGGAAATCTGTTGAATTGTAAGGTTCAACAAGTTTTTTTTCATTACACTTTTTTCGTGGGCAAACTATATGATAAACTCGTACGAAATTAGACTGGTGATAATATGCCGCATACACAGCGAAATGATAGATTTCAGGAAGATCCGCTCAATGTCAATTACAAATGAAGCTATTCAGTTGATAGTCCTCTTCACCTGCCAAATACGCACATTTTAACTAGAACTTCAATTATCTATGAATTGTTGAAGACGAAAATGTCGAATTGGACAGAAGCTAACAGTAACATTTCTACCACTTATTACAAGCCTCAAACAAAAAGAATATGGCTTGTTAAAACTAAGTTCCATTTGACAGCAAACACATAATACAAAACACACACTAAGACGACATTTTCAACTACGAAGCAATGGCAAAAAATGTCTCCCAAAGACAGTAAACTAAGCCGACACGTCATCCGAAAACAGCACGCAGTCACTACTACGAATCGTAAAATTTTTTAAAACCACTCAGTGTTCATTGAAAAGTGGTGCGCAGCATGAACTAGCGACGATTCCAAGTGCGAAGTGGGGAATCAACGAAACTTGTTGCTACAACGCCAAATGTCAAAATCGTACGAATCCAATAATCTTCAGCACCATTGATACGAACACGAGTCAGCAATTCGATTGTATGCATCTCTTGTGTCACCAAAAGGAGATATAGTATCCACTGTGTGTCATCACAGCTTGATCCCATTTCAGTTGTATCCATTTCGACAACCGCGGTGCAAGAGCAACTTGAAGAGCCTTATGTGATTTATCCTATTTCAAAGGCATCTACTCGGATAACAGCCATGACTACGTCTTGGCATGGCTCTGGGCATGTTGGATTGTGTGCATTCAACTTGCTTCACGCGAGTAGTTTACACGGCGGATCAAGCACTTCAGACTCCTCAGGTTGCGTTGGCACCGTGGTTGTTGAAGTAAATACAACTGAAATGGGATCAAGTACTTCAAATTCACCAAGTTACATTGTGCATTGGGATAAAAAATCACTGCCCAAGAACCCAAGAATCAATACGACCGTCAATTGGAAAGCAAGTGCAAAGACCGATCGAAAAGTGATCTGGAGGTGAGCTGCCAGATCACTTTCTGATCGGTGTTTGCACTTGCTTTCCAATTCCATGATACGTATACTTTCTCTTGCAATTCTTGCAGGAGCTTGTTCAAGTTGGGCAATTAGATATGAAATCGAGGGTGAACCAAAGCAGAATACCCAGACCTGACGATTTCAGACACAATTATGAAATAAATATTTCGTATTTGAACTTAAAATGAACATACTATACTCTGCATTGGCTGTGCGCGACGAGTATGAAAGGGAAATGAAAGCCATTTTTTTCCATAACTTTTATTTCGTATTCGTCAGGCACAGCCAAAGCCGAGCTTAGCAACAAGATTGCAGCGGCCCAACTAGCTTTAATTTGCGTTCGCAATTGTATTGCTTTACTATGACTGCTGAAGTTCTAACTCAAAAGCTTTTCCTAAATGCGAGTTTTTCATTGGCCATTAAAGAAACCGATTAATTGAGAACGAATAATTTGCGTTTTGCCTTAAATGCACGAGCTTTTGCAAAGCGGCTCAAATCACTAAAAACGATGTACATGCTTCATCCAAGTTAAATTTGAGTTTTCCATCTCGTTCAATTACCATTTCCAAATCTTTCTCTCTTGGAAGGTTCAGCCTCAATGGTGTATTGACCAATGCCGACAAAAATAATCCGTGGAATCATCTCAGAAGGTGTTTCTTTTAAATCGACGTTGTGCTACTCGACCACATAAGTAGAAAATAACTTTTCGATAAGCTTGGGAAATTTTGGTTGTCAATAAGACATCAAGAGGATGATTTTCTCGACGATTTCAACTGTTTGCCACTGATGCAAGTCCAGAGTTGTATTTATTACAAAGATTATGCAATTAGGATATGAAGCGCCAAAGTTGATTACGAAGTTCTATCGGACATACAATACTATATCCGGATATTTTATCCGGTATTGCTTACACAAACTTTGAACTTTTGGGAATTTTAAACGAAACGCACAATACAAAAGTGTCATACAAAATACAAAAATGACAAGCAGAAATATAATGCAGCGTTAAGTTGTTTGAAAATGTATGAATATGTTTGTGAATTGTACAATTGCAATCAACGAAAGCAAAAGAAATAGTTTGTGGTAATGGCTGCTTGATGAAAATGAATTTATTTGCTTGAAATGTTGCTTAGGTATACTCGAGAAATAGCAATTTTTAGTTTAATACTCGAGGATGGGATCGCCTGTGTTTTGAATCAAAGGAATCGTGCATTTGAGATCAAATACTTTGCTCAAAACTATCTTGAATACTTTTTGTACGTTGACAGAATGTGATGCAGAGGTAAAAATCAATGGCGCTTTCATTGCTTTTGCAAATTTTCTTGCCTACACCATAGAATTAGATTGTTATAGTATTGTATCATCCAACTTGTTTTGTAATATCATCTTGTTCTTCTGGAGATATTGTTGTTAAATGATCATATTTCGTTCCAACTAGAAATGGAAATGCATTCTACACAATTTCTATAGAGAACACCTTTTGGTAGCAATTTGTACCTTGTTGATAGCTCGAACTTGACGATACCATTCTTTTACGCTTGTCAAAGTTGCTTTTCTCGATAGATCAAACATGAAAAGCACAGCGACCGCATCATTGCACACAAGTGGTAGCATTGAAATAAACTCCCGATGACCTCCAAGATCCCAAATACTAAACGTAATCTCTGTGTTTCGTAGCGTGATTGTCTTCTCCATAAAGTTTACACCAAGTGTGTGAATATAATCTTCATCAAATTTGCCCTCAACGTACTTGACCATGAGACTTGTTTTGCCCACTTGAGCATCGCCCACCATACCCACTTTAACTACAACATTATTGCGTGTACCAGGCACTTGCATTGGCCTGCTTGCGTTGTTGGCTTTGCAGTCTTCGTTCTCGAGCTTTTCATCGTCGTTCATGGCACCCCAACAAAACGGAACTATAGATCTTTGCGATCTTTCCACGGAGGAGCTTCAACTTGCAATTGAGGCTGCTCATGTACATGTTTATAAAGCAAATTAGCTCTCATTCTTAAGCCTTTTAAGCGCTTCTAGTCGCTCTAGTCAAAATTTTGCTGCGAAAAATGCTTTTTTAATGGCAGAAGCACATTTAGCCTTGGAAAAAAAGCGTGCAACCACTTGGAGCCTCTAGTACAAGACAAGAAGAAGCTGTGTGCAATGGTTCAGTAGCTCTTTGATGCGTGTAGCGTGCACACGAAGATGATCAAATGAGTAGTTTTCATTTTCGTTTCAAGTATGACAGCGCTAACAACAGCAGAGAAGCAAATGAAGCAAACGATTACTAAAAGCCTCGAAGACAACGGCGTATTAGGCTTAATCAAAGTAGAGTTTATTGTGGTTTACTTGTGGTAATTGCTGCTAGGCAAAGCTACGAGCTGCTGTACTACAAGCTTTACATGACACATCGAATAAAGAAGTGATTACAACAAAAAGTGAATTGCTCAAAGCACAAGATACAAGAGATGCTCTTTGTATGATAGCACAGTTCTTAAAGCATTATGAGCTTCAGGAAACTCTAGCTGTACTTGTACTTGAAACCTCATGGAGTTCAGAGGTATTTTATGATTATGGTAAAATTGCTAAAGAAGTATATGTAGAAAGAATTGGCTATCGATAGAGAAATGATCAAGAAAGCTTTAGGCATTGAAGAGTTTAATGAAAAGAAGCCTATTTTAATGCAATTGTTAACTTCTACAACAAGTGTAAGATGAAAAGGTGATTTTGAATGAATGATTTTAGGTACCTAAAGCAACTGTAATCCGTGCAGTTGAAGAAGAATTGCCCAAACAATCAATTTTTAATGTTAAAGAGAATGCACCACCACAGGTAATTTAATATAACAATGTACTGTTAGCAAATCTGTAATAGCAACCTGAAGTTGTACCTACGAGTGCTATTGCTGATGAAGATATTGAGAGTGAAATTGAAGCCTCCATGGATGATTATAGTCAAACTTTAGAAGAAAGCACAGAAGAAGCAGCAAAAGTCATTATCTTGACAAAGTTTAGTTTTTTACTTTATCATTTAGGAATCTAAGCAAAATGAAGAAAAACTTGAAAGTATTACACCACTACAAACTGTACAAGAAAACACCTCTGCTATCAATGATTCAAACCTGAAAGAAAAGCCAAAAGCCTCTTTCTTAACTACTGAAGATGAAGACAATGGCCCTGATGAGCCCACTCCTGATGATGAAGTTTGTCCAAAATTAATACCATAATTTTATTGCCCATATAGGAAGCTAGATTGTCATCTCTTGATGCCACTTTAAAAGCAATGGAAGCTGAAGATCAAACTGGAACTCTTAAAAAACTAAAAGCTTCACTGCAAAGTGAACTTGATCATAAGAGCGATGATGATCAATACGGCAGTGACTTTGAAGAAGATTTTGAAGAAGAAATTGCAAGGTAGTAATCTCTACATTTATTAACAACTCAGTGATTAATATCTAGTGATGTCGAAGAAGCAGAAGAAAAAGGTGAACAGTCAGAAGACAATGTAAGAACAAAACAAATTAGATTGCTTAGAATAAGACTTAGGCCTTCAAGATTTCTCCATCAGACAAGCGTGTATCTGGTGAAAATGCGCTCGATGACTATGATTATGTAGAAGAAGTTGAGCTCCCTTAGACTTTTAACGTTTGAGATTGTAACAAGAAATTGTTCGTCTACTCGTAGTGAAGGTTGGAAGATATGATTTTAGGAAGCTTGTGATGTTTTGTGTTGACTGTTTGCTTATTTTTTGTGCGATAATCTTCAAGAAGATGTTCCGTCTCGGTGGAAATACCATGAAATTTTTGGTAAAAGAATGAATAAACAATCCAAAGCAGCCAAAAAATGACAAGTGGGTAAAAGATAATTGCATCAAGTGATGCGCGACACAGTGGGTTAAGTGTAAATGCAAATAATGGGCACTTTTGGCAAGTCTTGGTTCCTTTGTTAGGTGAAAATGTATCTCGCGAGCATTTTAAGCAAGTTGAAGCACCAGAATTTGCTGCAAATGTATCAACTGGACATGGTGTACAGCTTAAAGATCCTGGTGTGACTGAGTACATCCCTGCGGGACATTGCAAACAATAGCCATTTGTGAAATATGACCCTAGTGGGCATGGCTGATATTGTTTCATTTCATACAAGCTTAAAGCTTTAGCAGCCATTGATGTATTAACCCAGCCATGTCGTAGCCAGAGCATGCGAAAGACCAATTCATATTTTCCAGAAGTGATGGGAAATAAAAAGTTATCAAGAGCTTCGGATCGTTTAATGGTTGATACATCAAGAGCAATTTGAAGACTAACATTGCCATTAGATATGGAATTTGTTTGTCGAATGGAGTTGTCAACACTTTGGAGAAGAATTACTGGAGCTGAAATTTCAAAATATTCCCAACTTCGCTGGACAAGAGCTTTAATTTCATCTTCATGATCCACAGCAAACTTGATATCGACTGATAATGTCAACAGTAATTGTGGAAGTGAAACATTAACCATAACATAACCCGGTGAAGCAAGTCCACAAGACATTGCACCAGGCACAACTGATGTAGAATTTTCAGGGCATATTTGACATTGAGTTGCTCCATCTTCTGGAGCAAAAGTACCAGGTAAACACTTTATAGGAAATGAAGATCCCTTCGTAGGTACAATGGTTCCTTTAAAAGCAGTCAAACAGCTTTTGGAAGCTATTTGAATGGCAAAAGTTCCTTCTTGACATAAATCACAATTGATAGATTGTGAGTGATTAGAAAAAGTCCCCCGTGGACATGCTTGGCAAGAAGTGAAGGAACCATTGTTGAAAAAACCAGGCAGACAAGGTGTTGTTTGGGTAAAATTTGATTTCCATTCCATTCCTGGTGATGGTGGTGCATGGCAAAAAGCATTTCCAACTCCATCGGCAATTGTACCATTTGGACAAGTTAAACAAGATGAAGCACCTTCTAACGAGTATGTTTGTGATGGACAAGGTGTACATTGAGTTAAACTAATTAAATTTGTAAAAGTACCTCGTGGACATGGTAGACAAGTTTGTCCATTTGTGGAATACATGCCTTTAGAACACTTAATGCAAGCATTTCCTCTTGCATTTGGTGCAGTTCCAGGTTGACATGGTGTACATGAATTTGCACCATGATTTGATATTGATCCCAATTCACAACGTAGGCATTCACTAGCACCTGAATTGTTACCAAAAGTTCCTGATGGACAAGTTGTACACTCGGATGCACCAAGTGATGAAAATGTGCCATTGGGACACAAAGTGCAAGTTTGATTGACACTTTGGTTGGAAAAATACCCCGGATTGCACAAGACACAAGGACCATTGGAATCAATCATACTTCCATCACCGCATTTGCAAATTAAACTTGACCAGTTCTTGTTTGGAATGATTGGTAATGGGCAGTAAACTACTCCAGGATTTTCAAATTGAAGAGGATTAAATGCTGCGTAAAGTGAACGTGGCAACTTCGGAATGCGACCAAACAATTTTGAGTTATTTGCCACTGAAAAATACTCTAGCTGATCCAGTGTTGAGATATCACTCGGAATTTGCATTTCTAAGTGGTTGTTGGACACGTCAAAGTAATTCAAACTGGAAATGGAAGTTGCTTCCACCCTTCCAAATGACCCCAAATTTGAAGGTAAAGCACCACTCAAGTTATTAAATGATAAATCCAAGTACGCGATACGAGATAGCGTTGAATTTATGGGAAGATTGCCACTAAAGTTGTTATAACTCAAGTCCAAGTACTGCATAGTTGAGCTTTGGAAAAGGAATCTTGGCAGAGTACCATTAAACATATTATTTCCCAAATCAAATACTTGCAATGGAGGAATAGTTAAACCTGAAACAAGCTCCCCAGATAGTGAATTCCCATTTAAACTTAGCTCATTCAACGCTGGAGCATCAATGATTGTGTTTGGGAGAAGACCTGACAAGTTGTTGTAGTTAAAGTTCACCACTTCTAAATACTCCAAATGAGAAATCCAATTTGGTATAGAACCAGTAATGTGATTGCCTTCTAGATTAAGTACTTGAAGGTTTGTAAAACTTGTAAAATTCAAATCGTTTGTGCTGCACTGTAATGATTGATATGGCAGATTAATTTCAATCACAGACACAGGGTCAGTCATGGGATCACATTTAATTCCAAACCAAGGCTGCTTGTAATTATTTAGTGGTTCATTTGAGCTCTCGTTGAGAATTCGACCAGTGCATGGGTGGGTTGTCATATTTCCTTCACATATCCCAATTGGTGTTGAATTACCATCACACCATGTTTGTGCTACACTAGATTCATTCCAGTTGGCACAGACTCGACGAAAATGAAGTAAAGCATTGTATTCCTGTGGGTCTAATGGAAATATTGGCATCGCCAATAAACTTGGCAAAGCTAGAACAACCCAACACCACACTAGGTGTACCATTCAATCTACAAAGGTAATGTAAAGAAGTGTAAAAAATAAGCTTGTGAATGTTATTGCGTGACAGTACAGTATAAAATTATATAAACATTATGACTTAAAATGAAAACATGTTCTCAAGTACAGCATTCAATCAGCTCTCACCGATGAAGTTTTTTTTCATTTTGCACTAAGCACAGTAGTTGTATTTGTGATTGCATTTGTTTTTGAGAATACAAACTAGTTTATTTGACGGTTTGTTCGCCAGAATGATTATATAGGGGTGGTGAGATTGATATATTGGTACTAAAGGAAGTCATTGTAATTTGCTACGACAATTTTCATTTATTTCACCGTGAATAGTTTTAATTAGACGGAGTGTAAGTAAATACTATTGATTTCCACACATCCCATATTCTTCACTAATAATTTGTACTTGTTCTTCACACAATGGCACTTTCAAATGCTTCTTCAGTTAATATTCGCATGCTAGTGTAATTTTCATTAGTTGTTTTTTGTATAAACTACAAAATATACTAAGTCCCGAACTAAAAGTCACTACTAAAGATAAATTCTTCCTAAAGTGCAGTTTGCCACATAATAGAGTTGTTTGATGTTGGATTCATAATGTTAACCACACAAGCGCAACGTTAATGCAAGAATACAACGCGAAATATTGGGCTTGATTTACACAAAAACACAAAAAATGTCCTTAAAAAGTGAACGATCAAATCATTACTAGAATGATAATTATTTTCGATGTTATTTTATCAAAAGTATGGGATTGATTTTTAGTTAAATACTGTCCTTATTATTCGTAATTTCATTGACAAGTAAATGAGTAAAGTAGCCCGGACGAAAATTTTGGTTTGGGTAAATTTAATGGTTTTCTTATATGGTATTATTGACAAAACAAAGTTGTACGAGGTGCTGAAATATCACATTTTCTCCCTTAGATGTGTGTAGATTGTCAAAGTTTACAATGGAAATGGAGATGTACTGCAATCACCATTGTATATAATCCACAATGCGCAAACAAAACCCCTCAAGAAAATTACCCACAAACTCACTATGTTATGCTTAGATGACATAGGAAGTAAGTTCTTCTATGGTTATCCTGGTACAAAACTAACATTACTAGAAATTTGCAAAGCGCATGTATTTGGAACAAGTAATGTTTTATTGCATGTTAACTGCGTCAATGTCACAATTTGCGAATACTGGTGGTGCCTCAATTCACACTCAGCTGATGGTTTGGCTTTATTTTGGTTCAGTGTTATTGATTATATTTGTGGCATTACGTTGGTACAAACCCTCGAGGTCGCTGAGATGGTTTATGTGCACACTTGTTGTACTTGTAGCATAGTTTGTTGACTTGCATTTCTATGTGGATTTGATATTGTCTTTGGTGAATTGGACGTGCTCTGTTTGTTCAAATAACATTGTTCTTGCGCTGATTGCATTTTATTACTTGGCAATTGAATTAAAGGAGACCCTAGTACATCGTGATATCCAGAGATTACGGTGAACCGATACAAGCTCAGTGTGGTGGAAGATAACTAATTACTGCATCTGGATTCCATTATGTCTTATTATTGCGATTTTTGTTTCACCATTCTTTCCTGAATATTACATCATCCCTTAAGGCTCAACATTTAACACGTTTCAAATTCCTACATACGTCGCTGTAATCTTCTACGTTCTGAGCGAGTTTACTGATATCTTTACTCGAGACGCACAAATCTACCTTGGAACCGTTTTATCCTTTATGCTGTGGGTACTCAGTCTTGAATACTTACAAGTCCATCCTACTGCAGGATATCTTCTTCGTATGATGCGAGCCATGGTTGGTGACATGATGGGATTCTTGACATTTTATACTCCACTTAGATACATCATCTTGTTGACTCATGCAACATGATGCTTCTGAATGTGATTGTGGCAATGATGACCAAGGCTACGGATGATACTTTTGAAAAAGCAAAGATGAAAGCCATGATTAGTTTTGCGGAGTGCACATTACGATATGAGAAGACTACTGGGCTACAACCAATTATCATCGAAGATGCGGAAGAAGAATTAAGCACGAAATGAATAAACCCGAGATTAATGAAACCAAAATGCAAGAAAATGAGGAAGCGTCCAACGTTGATTTCAATTATGAATATGATCCTGATGCAATTGAGGATCTTGCACTCGGATCAAACCTGGCTTGAGATGATTTAGCCAACGATATCTACAGAGCTCGCTAGTTCTTTGTTTCTCTGTGGCACATTTAAAGCAACTTGAGCCCAATTGATTCCGGTATCTCTAGCATTGAGATATGGTGCCATTGTAGGTGTTAATGCCATGTCATCTTATAGGCTCCATCGTCCATTAGCAATATCGTTTGGCAATGCTCTCCTGTAGCGATTGAAACATTGATAGCAATGTCTTGTTCTAACCCGCGCAGAAATGGCCTAAAGCATGATGACTTACTTGCCAGCTGAGATGTGGAATTTAGTCAACAACATTTAGAAGTCTTCGATCCTATAGCACCATTAGCAAGTAGAAGACTCGAGATAATCACTTCTGCTGGTGTCCATCGCCCCCTATTCATTTACTAGGATTTTGAAAAATATACTATTTTCTAGCTATAATTTCAATTTGATAAAATTTTCATGGCTTATACTCAGCTGCCCAATTTGTAGGTGATTAGTGCAAGAAAACACTCACAGTGAATATGAAAACAATCTTTATTACGGAAATTATATCAAGTGAAAATGCTGTAAGGCTAAGGCTTAATTTAGCTGCCTAATAACTTCACAACTCAATAGTAAGTAATTGATAACATAGTAAATGATTTAACATTGATAGATTTAGAGCATAATTTGCTGGTCGAATATATTTCTTGTCGATCGAATAAGGAAATATATTGATTGATGTTGCTTCCGATCCAACATAACACGAGTCAAGCACTTCAGTGATTAACCTTTGGCCTTTTGAAAAGGAGTACATAGAAGAGCGCAGTTTTCAATGTGATTACACCTAGAAAATCTAAAAAAGCTTGATTTTACACAAGACATTCTTGTCCATCCTGTTACTGAAATTTTCCTCACTGGAGTGCACTATGTTAAAATCTTTCACTACGCTTTGAGACTGACCACAATAACAACGAAATCCCCTTTATCATTTATAGCTCCACTTGTTCGTGTTATTGGTATGCCTATCCTTTACCAGAAATCATATTTGATAATTTTCTGTTCATAATCGCTGTCAAGAAATGAGTATATTTGTGCATGTTTAAAATTGATGTTATTAGCTAAAACAATCTTGCAAACATGCTTTAGCATTTAAAGAAGCAAGAGTCTTGCTATATTATTAAATTCCTATTTGCAAAATAAAGTATTTATCTTGTGTACATTGTCTATTCATTTAAGTCAACTTAGTATGAAACGTTTGGTGTTTTGATCTCTGCTTCATGGTACCTTAAACAATCGAAATAATCTCTATTGATGATCAATCCCAACATATTATTACCTAAATTTGTAGTTGGATAAAAAATGCTACTGTTGTGGTTGGTGTTCCAATGGGCTAATGGGCTGGAAAAAAGGGGTAAAAGCCATACTCTTATGCTTGTCATAAATGGTTATGGCCTGTTGAAGTGACATGTGACATTTTTTTTGTAGGACTCATGCAATTTTTTGATCCAAAAATTGCATTGCTTCTGTTTCTCTTATCACATAGTGTCTTTCGTATTAGCGATTTTCACTAGATGAATCATCAAACATAATGTAGAATATAACAAAAATCATAACAGCATTGCACGATTTGAAAAAGTTTATAAACTTTTTGCATATCCGGACTAAGGTCTTGTAACTTTATTAATACAATGGTACAATCGCTTAAATCCGGATAATTAACGGTGCGATTTTTAGGCAAGCTGTCCACTCACAGTGTCTAAAATGACACCCAAAAAGCTTTCATTGTTCTGTGTTATTCAAGGAGAAAATAAACTTCTTTTGATTGAGATTGAACGCACAAAATTTGTGGGTAATCTCCAAGAAGCTATTCATAGTAAAAAGCAACACACTATTTTCTGTGATGCAAATCAACTGGACCTTTATTTGGCGAAGAAGGAGAACGAATTTTTGCCAAGTTGTGATGCAAGATCTTCTCAACAAACTCAAGAGTTAATCAATGATCAAAATCTAATGAAAACCAACGATACTCTCTCTGTCTACTTTCGAGCAAAAGAAGACACGACAAAACTCCACGTTATAGTTAAACGTCCTGAGGCACAAACCCAACATGTTGCCCCAGACACTATGCCAGTAGCTGCACCAAACATAATTCAAAACAAACCTGTTGTTCAATACCTAGCTATACCACAAATAATTCATCCTCTAGCGGTAGCACCGTTTGCATTTCAAAACCAACTTGTTGCTCAATATATGGCTGTACCACAATTAATTCAAAACCAACCTCTTGCGCCTGCACCAATTGCAATTCCAAGTGAAAGTGATGCTCAATACATGATGGGTGTACCAAATAGAAAGAAGCAGCGTTTAGAGTGGCAATTAACGAAATGTGAAAGGCGCGTTTATGACCCCAAGTCATTGTACTTTTTGCTACAGAAAGAGGATGTCACAGAGTCTGGCCTTTTGCCTGGTAGTTTGACCCTCTACTGTAGACCTGCTTTCCACAAGCAATTTGAGTTCTTGTACGACGCGGTTTTGAACAAAGGTCAAATTGGCTATATTCTTGGTCCTCCTGGAACAGGAAAATCAACTACTGCAATGGCTTTTGCCTTGACTGTGGACAGAAGTGAATGGTTAATTATTTGGTTACATGTGGAGAAGGATGAACACCCCCGATGCGTGTGTCTTATTGACAACGAAAAGAAAAGTCGAGTAGTTCAAATGAAAAAAATTGAAGAGGAAATTCTGAATAATGTTTGCCATTTTGGTCCCAACAAGAAGCAACTATTGATCATTGATGGAGTAGTAGCAGCAACAGAATTTTCAGAACTAACACGATCAGTTCGACATTGGTTTAACGATGACTGTGAAAATCGACGACTTGCATTTGTGTGCTCAGCAGCTTCTCGTGGTAAAGTGGCCGAGGGGACTACAGCTGAAGGAAATATAAAAGAATTCTTTGTCTACTCTTGGACATTGAATGAATATTTTGATGTTATTAAAAATCCAGATTTTTGCAAGGAAGTGGCTCCTTTGTTGAATGCTCCAGTGGCTGCTTCGTTGAATGCTCCAGTAGACATCATTAAATTCACTGAATTGGTAGAGTTAAAGTATCATTATGCGGGTGGATCGTGTCGCTACATGTTTAATTACACCGTAGCTCAAGTGGAAGAATTAGAAGACCCAATGACGTATTCCTCAGCTAGGCTAAATTCATCTTCTTGTATCAATCGACTTTATGCAATGTTTGAAAATTTAAATCGCGGAGGATATGTGTCCAGGTGCATTAGCCGGTATGCTGCTACTCTAATTGGTATCACATGCGGTCCAGATGGCATCAAAAAGTTTATGTCGGCACAACAAAATAATTTAAATCCAGCATTGAATGGATGGAGGACCGAGATGGTGTTCTTTTCAAGTCTTACTCATGGCAGTCTAGAACTTGTGGATGCAAAAGGAAACCTATTGCAAACGTGGCAGGGACAAAATATTGTGTCTACGGATGAAATACCTGTGCTATCATCACCTGAACCTGTTTGGATCAAACCTGCAAAATGGAATCAAGGAGGTTATGATGCTATCATGGTATGCAAGAGTAGTCACCTTGTGCGTTTTGTTCAAGTGACGTGTTCCCACAAGCATAACTTCTACATTGATTACTTTCACACGTGGCTCAATGATCTTTCAAACTCAAGTGAAAGATTCGTTGTTAAGAAATTGGAGATATTCTTCGTGGTCGAAATAGGCAAGCTAAATACGTTTAGATTCTCAAATATACGTGGAGAAGGACTTCTCAAAGAGTTTGGTTGGTTGCAAGGAAAGG
>JNBS01002311.1:0-14132 GCA_002081575.1 Thraustotheca clavata
TGGAAATTATGGATGCAATGGCTACAATCTGCTGATAATTTTCCGAATCCTATGCTCTGTCCTCAAGGATTTGGTTCCAAGTTTACCTCATTTCAAAATGTGCTATTGATGAAAGGGTTAGCTCAAGAAAAAGTGCAACGAAGCCTTTTACACATGCTTACATTGGAAATGGCAAGTGGATTTGGTCAACTTGGTACTGTGTCGATGGAAGAAATATTCAAAGACACTGATAAAAAAACACCATGCATTTTTGTATTGAGTGCTGGTATCAATCAGCCGTATTGAATGCTTATCTAAACAAATTACTAGGTGCTGATCCAACTGGAATGCTTTTACGATTTGCCAAAGATCGACAATTTAGTGATAGACTTCATCTTATTTCACTTGGACAAGGTCAAGGTCCTCGTGCAGAAGCTCTCATTGAGGTATTTCATATTCAAGTTTAAATGTATAAAATAATGAAATAGACGTCAAAAGCAATTGGAGACTGGGTTTTACTTCAGAATTGTCATTTGGCTAAATCATGGATGCCTGCATTGGAAAAGAAAGTAGATGATTTAGCAGTTGATCCTTCTGTTCAAGACACTTTTCGTCTTTTCTTAACATCATTTCCAGCATCATACTTTCCAGTCACAGTCCTACAAAATGGAATCAAATTAACGAATGAACCACCCAAAGGAATTCGTGCTAATTTAATCCGGTCTTTTACTACACTGATGAGCTCTGACAGCACCTTTTTTGACGTATTTGACAATGGTACTCAATAACAATTAGTCACGTACATAGTTAATCTGTGTAGATGGTTCATTTGAAGAAGGTGGTATTACCTGGACAAAGGCTCAAGTATGGAAAAAGTTATTATCTAGTTTAGTGTTTTTCCATGCTATTATTCAAGAAAGAAGAAAGTTTGGTACTATAACTATCAATGACTTTGTTTATTAAATAATAATTAGGTGCATTGGGATGGAATATCAAATATGAGTTTAATGATACCGACTTGGAAACTTCATATGAATGTTTAAAAAAGTTTTTGATTGAACAACCAACTATTCCATGGGATGCTTTACGATATGTCACAGGTGCTAAACACATTGATATCTCGAATTTAATTTGTATGAGGTCAAATCAACTACGGTGGAAGAGTTACTGATGATTGGGATCGTCGATGTTTGACAAGTATATTGAATTCATATTACACACCTCAAGTACTTAATGATGGCTACGCGTTTTCATCGTCAGGAATTTATTATGCTCCATCTGCATCAGCATATAATGCTGTAATGGAGTATTTTGAAGCACTACCTGCTCATGCAAGTCCAGAGATATTTGGAATGCATGAAAATGCCAATGTCACGTTTGAAAGAAATGAATCATGGCAAATGACAAATATTATACTAAGTTTGGAACCACGAGATAGTGGTGGTGGTGGCGGTGGTGGCATCAGTAATGATGATAAAGTTCTTGCACTAGTATCATCTATTCAATCTAATTTACCACTAATTTTGAAATTGGACGAGGCTGGCGAAACTACGTTTAAAACTCGAATGGTTCTTGGTACAGTCGTCATGGATTCACTAGCTACAGTTCTCTCACAAGAAATTGTTAAATTTAACAATCTTTTAACAAAAATGCGTGCGTCTTTGACTGATATTCAACGTGCTATTCAAGGTACTATGCTATTTACAAATAAACTTAATTTTTGTAGGTTTAATCGTAATGTCCTCGGATTTAGACAATATGTACACATCATTTCTAAATGGCAAAGTATGGCCTTCAAAAAGTTTAATTTCTATTTACATTATAGGTACCTGGTGTATGGGAAGTTGTTAGTTTTGCATCATTAAAAAGTCTTGGGCCATGGGTTCAGGATTTACTCAGTCGTGTAAGCTTTTTCAGACAATGGTTAGTTAATGGTGAGCCGGTAATTTTTCCACTTCCAGCCTTTTTCTTTCCTCAGGTACATTCTAACTACACTGCAAGCTCTAAAAACTATTAGGGATTTATGACTGGGACTCTCCAGAACTTTGCACGAAAATATCAAACAGCAATTGATTGTCTTGGATTTACATTTTCTGTTCTTGATACTGATCCAGCTAGTATTACAGAATCCCCTTCTGATGGGATTTATGTTGATGGTTTATGGCTCGAGGTAATGCAAACAACTTAGAATCAACTTAGTGTTGTTAAGGGGGCTAAGTGGAATGGAAAAAAGAAATCACTTGAAGAAGCTCGACCTGGTGAAATGTTTAGTGTAAGTATCCTAACTACTTATTTTATATTGACAATTTTTTAGCCGATGGCACTAGTTCATTTTTTACCTGCAGCTAATATCGTACGCAAGAAAGAAGATTATCCTTGTCCAGTATACAAAACTTCAGTGCGCAAAGGAACACTCTCGACTACAGGAATGTCGACAAACTTTGTTGTTGCTGTGTATTTACCAACACGCCTAAATCCTGATCATTGGGTATTAAATGGTGCAGCATTTTTATTAAATTTGGATTAATAATTATGTACATATTGTCATCTTTTAATGTGCTGATACGAGAACCAGTCATTTTGTATCAGAACAAATGTTACAACGAGTGCAATCGTGGCGGATTATCTTGGCATCTCAAGTACGCATTAGCTCTTATTATTTACTTTATTATGCATAGAGTCCTCGTCGTCATGAGCTTTTGACCAATTTGGTGTGTCAATTCCATTGATAGATTTCGTCAAGTTTTGTTAGGGATTGCGTTTTGAAGTTGTGCCATCTACTTTTGAAGAAAATTTAGATAAAAGCAAATTTCCAACACCAGTATCTATACTACACTAGATATAAATTAGTCAAACACTTGAAATAGGAAGATTATGTCATTGAAAATGCCAAACAAAAAGCTCTCGAAGTATTTGAGAGATTAAATTGTAATGCCGATCTTGTAATTGGATGTGATACTGTTGTTGTTCATGATGGAAAAATCCTTGAAAAGCCCAAGGTATCATTTCTTAATAAAAATTATTCAAAATTTCATTAGGATGAAGCTGATGCTTTTCAAATGCTTCGTTTTCTATCCAATTCGACGCATCAAGTGTATTCTGGTGTTGCTCTTTGTACACCATCTACTACACACGTTTTTGGACATGTAACTCAAGTTCATTTTCTTCCTCTTGATGATCGCACCATTCTTGGTAATTCTTTATCTTTTACCTAATTATACATAATGAATATTAGACTATATTGCTACAGGAGAACCTATGGATAAAGCTGGTGCTTATGGAATTCAAAGTGGTGGACGTGCTTTTGTTAAAAACGTTGAAGGATGCATGAATAATGTCATTGGTTTCCCTATTGATCGCTTTGTCAAAGAACTTGAAACAATTACCAATTGATAAAAAAATAATTTCATATCTTTGAACATTTTGTCCGGAATTTTCCCGTAATGCATGAGTACTTTTTGAAACTAACAATTACTAATGATTGTACTTGCTATTTTACGACCTTTCGGTAGTTTAGTTAGGACCAAAAGGTCATTTTAGTATCATCTTAAACTTGATAAAAATTTTATATGGAGATTTCTAGAAACATGAATGTCATTTCTAGATTTGCGTGATGGGAAACATGCGTGTGGTGCTAGTGGTACTTATCTTCATCCTTGGTGTCGAAGCTTGGGTTAAGCAGCGTTGGGATCATTCCAAAGCATTTAAAAAGATTGGACATGAACAAGTCCCATGTGCAATGGAAAAACAACCTACAGCCTGCTGTTGTATGAAAAATTATAGTATTTTTGGTTATTTATGATGGATTAGTGTGTTGGAAAATTATGTATGAAATTGAAAATCATTTGAACAAAACTCAAAATGATCATAAAATGGAAGTGGTTTTTCGTATCAGTGAAGAAAAAAAACAAATTCCATACTCTCGTAGTGAGGTATGTTAATTTATCTTTTAGAAATTCATTAAATTTATTGTATTAGGGACGTATTTTAGAAGTTCTTGATGATGTTTGCAGCCATGTCACTCTTGAAGGCAATGGAATTGAATATGCTGTCGCCAATGCGGTTGTTAAATATTGATATTTTGATCTCACTATTGGAATAGTGTGAACACTTTATTGATGAATTTGCAGATGAATTAACACTTGCATTTTACAATAATCTAGCACCACAAGAAGCTCGAATGTGCTATGATACACTCCAAGGTAATTATACTCTATTATATTTGTCAGATTTATTATCTAAATAGTTTGTTCTCGTGACAATCCTCCAACATTGGAAATGACACCAAAAGAAGAACTTTGATTAAGGAGCTTTTAATGCTACAAGTTTAATTGCTCCTGCACGATCTTTGTTTTTATCTAAAGAACCTTTATCACCAATGTAGGCAAGCACTGGTTTTGTAGGATGCCATGCAATTTGTTGAGGAGATGCATTCATTCCAATCGAAAATGCTAAAGTACCAGTGGGTACATGAAGAATAGGAATACAATGATCTTCACTCCCAGAAGCAAGAAATAATCCATCGTACGAGAAAGACACTGTACGAATAAGCGATGTCGACCCAATAAATGTGTGCTCACAGTAAATTTCTTCTAAATCCCAAATACTTACAAGTGAATCTGCACCACCAAGAGCAAGACGGCTATTGATATTTTAGTATAGAATAGTGTAGAGTAGTACAATACCGGCCAGTAGAGTCAAGATCAATAGCAAAACAACTTCCAGAATGAGCAATAACTTTGTGAATGTTTTCAAGGGTTGGAGCAGAATGTTTATCTTCATGAACAAGTTTCATGACTTCAAAAGTACCATATCCAGAAGGATGACCTATGCTTTATACTTAAATATGTCTATTTAGTAGAAATACCTGCAGCAACAAAAAGAAAACCTTGTTTGTTATATTGCAATTCATTCACATCAAATGGATTGACAATACGTCGAACAACTTTATTTTTTCTTGTATCAATTAAACTACATAACATATAAGATATGATTGAAAATATTGTTATAATATACTTGATCACAGAGTCATTATGGCCTGCAGCAATATACTTTCCATCATTAGTATATGCAAGATTCATAATTTCGGATGAAAATGATAAATTGGCAGTAGATTTTGCAGATTTCACATCCCAAATTCGCATTGATTTATCATTGCACGCCGAAGCCACACGATTTGTACTAGTTGGATCCCATACAAGTTGATTAACAGAATCATTGTGTCCAAGGCACTCGGTAATTAACATATTTGTATCTGCATCCCATACTCGTACTGAACGATCTGTGCTGCCAGAAGCTAAAAAACTACCATTATAATTCCAGCCAAGGGCGTACGCTAGCTTATTATGTCCAGAGAGCTCTGGCAACGTGGTTAGAGTTCCATAAAGCTCAGGCTTGAACGATTGCAGCTCTGGTCGAGGCTTTGGTGCAAGTGGTGGTAGGGTATCGCTCATTGTTCGCGTAATTTAATCAAATATTTAATTCTTATATATTATTTGAAGACAACAGTGCATATTTTTATTGTTAGGTGGCAGAACACCTTTTGATTTGTTGAAATAATCACTGAATTTTAACCACTTATAATGAAGGCAACGTAATACTGAATCAGATGATGCGTTTTTGTCTTTATCCAATTGTATTTGACTATAGGAATGCCGGTTTATTGTGACAGAAGATATGTAAACAAATGAGAAAGAAATTAAAATGCCATGATTAGCTTATGATGATCGATAGAATTGCAAAGAATGAAGTAGTAAACGTTCGTGGGGTAGTATCTCTTTGTTTGGGTATATTTTATACAAAGTCTAGCTGCTATTTAAATAAAAAGCATATTTAGTACTTAAAGTGGTAGGAATGATATTGGTAATCAAATTTTATTTTCCATCGACATAATCGATTCTAAATTGATTTTAGCTCTTTTGATCTTTATGAATTTCTTCCTCATCCTTCTTTACCCATTTGGAACATGGAAATGATGCAGACTGTCTCAGCATATTTAAAATGGACGTAATGTATTTACTATTAGGATGGTTTTCAATCTTACAAAGTTTTCTTCTTGTCAGCGACAGGTTTCTTAAAGAAATATCGTTCCAAGAAGAATTTAAGGAAGAGAGCAAAATAGCTCGAGTACATGAGAATGCCCCATTTGAGATTTTCACGATCCAATTGACAAGGAGTACCAGTCTTGAGGTAGTAAACACCAGCTACGCAAACAGCCACACCGACAACCATTTGCAAAAGTTGAATCACAGTGACAAACTTGGCCCACGAAGCACGAATGTTGATGGCGGCAAGGAAATAGTAGAAATACATGACACCGTGGACAGTGTAGTTCATGGCAACGAAAAAGAGACCACTTGGACTCAAATTGGCATAGGCATGCCAGCAGAACATAAGCACAGTGATGTGGTGATACCAATGGAGGAAAATAAGAGGTTTCTTGCGAAGGACAATAAACATGGTATCAACAAGTTCTGGGATCTTGGAAAAGATAAACAAAGTAACCCAGAAGGACACAGGACCATGACCATAATGAGGCATAGCTTCAGCACACACAGCATGATACCAACCACGTACAGCAAGAGTATTGAGCAAAAATGGCACAGTACGAATAGCTCCCATGATCGAAAAGGTAGCAAGGCCCAAATTCCACAAAGCCAAAGCAGATTGCAATCCAAAAGCTTGACGAGATCGCATTACTTCACGCCCACCAAGGCACAAGGCACAATAGATCGCACAGAGTACAATTACATGACCCATCGTATCCTTGCAAAAACCATGTTCCCACGTAAAATACCAGTTATTTTCCCATTCAAAAGGGTACAACAAGCTCAATGCTGGGTATTCTTCATGCAACGCTGGAGTTCGTGGGAACGACATGCTGTACTCAAAGCAAATTGTAAACTACTACTTTTGCATCCTCGTTCGTGGCCATCCCATGGCCATCATGGCAGAGGATCAAATGTGACGTCATTGTCGCCACGACACCACATGCTCCATGTCGACGTCATGGTTGTCACAGATTTTGACTTGATTTCAGTATACACCAAACTAGCAACTATTTGATTGGCTATTCCATATTTTCTATGATTTTAATTTGTTTGTCTATAAAATAAAACAACATGATTGGGTAAAATAAAGTTGGATTAGTTTTGTTTCAGTGATGGCTTTGGAAGAATTGACAAGAAAATGTAAAGTACCACGAGGATTCCATGGCCAGCAAAATACATTTGCAACCAACGAGCAATCGATGAAGAAAAAGAGAGAGACACAAAGGCAACGGCCAAGTAATTGATGATGACAAGGGTGCTGAATAAACTGATAGTGTCGTAAATGAACTTGAGAATAACATTGGAAAGAAAATAGGGACGCAATTTGCTTCGTGCAAGGCGATTGACAGCAGTAGGAAGTGGAACTGTGAGGAAAAACAAATAGTACCCGGGATAAAAACCGTGCCAGAAAGCAGACACGAAATAAGTCACAAGAAGCGAATTTCCATTGCGACTGTAGACGTAGCGTTCGAGCCATGCTTGAGTGCCTTTGTTCCATGCTCGGCTTAAATCACGAATACTTTGACCTAATTCAAAGCCTAGAATATCCACATTCGATACTGCATTCCAGCCAAGGACAGTGCCTTCAGCATCAACTCCTTCACAGCCAAAACCACACAAAACAGTAGCACCTTCGGCGATTTTCCATGCGCAGTAGTACTTGCATCGTGTGAGTAAGAGAGCCATATACACTGCAAATCCACGGTAAAGCAATGGTAATGTTGGATCATTAAAAGCTCCATCAAGAGTAAACACGTTTCCGAATCTTGCGATACTACCCATGCATACAAGACCAATAGCTAATTTAGACAAGGCTGCTCCGAAACAAGATACGAGTGCAGAGGATTTCTTGGCCAATTTCAATGTTGTACCAGAGATAGCTTCAGCATAAGAGCGATATTCAAATGCTGGACCAGCTAGAAATGTTGAAAAGCAATATGCAAATCCATAAAACTCAACAAGCGAAGGCAATTGGGAAATAGCATATTTCTTTCGTGTTTGATACACTTTATTGCTTGGGTCAGCTTTTTTAATGGCTTCACCATCGACAATGCCATCATAGCAATTGTATGCAAAAGAGGTAAGTTTGATAACCAAAAGCATTTGTGGTCCAGTAAAATCCAAACTCCATCCAAGATAATCGACATAAAGGCGATACAAATGCGATAACGACAAATATGTCATATTAAAAAGAAATACAAGCTTTGGAGCACTCGATTTTGGTCCGTACTTGACTAAAAAATATGTGACCGTTGCAGCAATAAACGAATGAATCCATTGCGATCCCAATACAAATTGAGCCATAAAAACCCCAGAAAGGAACGCAAACCAATGTTTTAACCCTGCTGGCAATGTACGAAACACCAAGGCCAGTGGATAAGCTGCAAATAAACTTAACGTATATCTCAATTGATCTGGAGCAAATCCAATAAGTTTCGAGAGAGATTCGACATGTGCATGTAGCAACTCAAATTTAAACGGGCAACACGCCAATGCGATGTTATCAAGCGTCGTTAGCACGTACTCCATCATTTGCAAGTGATTGAATGGTTTCGAATAAATTCATATCGACGCAATCACCGACTCGATCATGACGTAATTAACCAATTCATCATTGGCTCCATGCTCTCGTGACGTCAACCGTCTGTCTCGAGTTGACTCAACAGGTGCAAACAATCCCATTTCCATGCCAAAAAACCAGAAAAAAATAAACAATTGTCCTAATTCCAAGTAGTGTATCTTCAATCGTTAGCTTGGACACATACAGTAGGCACTTGATACATTTTTTTATGAAACGGTCAAATATCTAAGAATAAGAATAAGCTTTGGCGTTACTTTATGGTCTACAAGTCTTATCTACGAGATAAAAACACGATTACGATCAATATCTTTGTTAATGCGAGCAATTAATTATCGTTGCTTGATGACCAACCATGTGGATGCCTGCGAAGAGGGGGAGGGGGAGGGCCATTCGTGAATCTGCTAAGTGCTAAGAATATGGCTCTCGCTGCAGCTTTAGCCCAGCTCGATGCTTATATGGCAGTGATTACACCTGTCTTGACGGATTTGGATGGCATTGCTCAGCAATTAACTCCATTGAAATTTGATGCTGCTAATGCATATTTGGATGAAATTGCCCATAATGCTGGCATGCAGCTTGATCAAATTCGATATGCAGTGTGTTTGTTTGCTGTTTATCCATTGGCACTTATATTTCAAATGCTTCCTTCGCCAACGCTCAAGCATTTGTATTCGCTTGGTGTTGGTGTCTCTCTTGCTCAATTTGTGTTTGGCTCGCAATGGATTCATTCGTTACTTATGTCTTTTTTGACATATTTGCTCGTTTGGTTAGCACCTGCCCGGCATGCTCCATACATTGTGTTCCTTTTTAATATGACGTATATGTCGCTTGCTCATTTATATCGCATTTACGTTGATTATATGGGCTGGAGTTTAGATTTTACTGGACCACAAATGCTTCTTGTCATTAAACTTACAGCATTTGCTTATAATTACTATGATGGTGTTGTTGATATTAAACGTCTTGAAAAGCCAACTGATAACAAAGGTCTTGCTCGTGTTTACAGCTCCCGAAAAGCACTTAGTGTCAGTAAATTGCCATCGCTTCTTGAATTTTTTGCTTATGTCTATTGTTTTACCACTTTCCTTGCTGGTCCTGCTTTTGAACTTCGAGAATATTTGGATGTTGTCAATAACAACAAACGCCTTGGTTCAGGTCGATACCTAGCTGCTATTTCAAAGTTTGTTGTCGGTGTAACATTCATGGGCTTAATGGTTGCTTTTGGTGGACAATACCCAATTACAATGTTGTACTCTGATGAAGTAGCTGCTTTGCCTCTCTTTGAACGTCTTTTGCAATTGTACATTTGCTTATTCTTTGTCAAAGCCAAATATTACAGTGCTTGGAAAATTTCCGAAGGTGCCACCGTCTTGTGTGGATTTGGTTTTGAAGGCTTCGCTGCTTCAGGTGAACCCAAGGGATGGAATGGTGTAAGTAATATGGATGTAATTGGATTTGAATTTGCTCCATCAATCCGTGAAGGTTCTCGTGCTTGGAATAAAGGAACTCAATCATGGTTGGAAAAATACGTTTACTCCCGTACTGGCAATTCACTTATGGCAACTTATTTTGTGTCAGCATTTTGGCATGGATTTTACCCTGGTTATTACATTTTCTTTATGAGTATTCCATTGCCTACTGCTGTAAACCGCATTGCCTACAAACGTATTCGTCCTTATTTCCTCGAAGCCGATGGTTCTTTTGGTATGAAGAAGCGTGTCTATGATATTGTGGGTACGATTTGCACCATTTTTACTCTACATTACCTTGTCATTCCTTTCCAAGCACTTTCGTGGGAACATTCGATTGTTGCTCTTCAGCACATGAAATTTTCAGGTCACATTATCATGGCTGTGCTCTATGTCGTCTTTTCGCTTGTTCCAATGCGTAAGATCAAGTCCACTTAGACAACTTTTAAACTTGTATTAACATACAATTCATTCTTGATTATAGCACATGTAGTAGAGACTGAGAAATGCATTACCAAAAACATTTTGACATGATCATTGCCTATACCACAAAGCCTGTCATTATGACAATAAGATAATGACGTGTTCATATTAATTTAGGATAAACTTTATACTGTGGGGACTTGTAGGTTGATCTTGCTGAAGAGCTTGTTGACGAGCTTTACGACGATGATACTTATCATGTTGGCGATTTCTTTCACGATCAGGGTCTTCTTCATACCTTGCACGTTGTTTTGCCAATATTATAAGACGATGTCGTCTGTAATAAGTCTTGGAATTAACTCGAGCTCTTGCTGCTCGTTGACTGCTTTTTACTGAATCACTGTCACTCATGGCTCTAATTTAACTTTGATCCAATGCAAATCATGATTCGTGTCGTTTGACAGGCAATTTATCATGGACAGGACAAAGATGTAGATATACAAAAACACAAATCAAAAGTTGACATGATGGATATATTAGTTTTTTGTAACATTGCGTGCAGTTGCGATATCCAGTAAATTTTAGATACGTAGTGCCTTTGTAGCAAGTTTATGGTACACACAATGGTTGGAAAGAACCAAATCCTTCAGTAATTACATGGGATAAACCAAGAATTCCCATTGTAATTGTACTTAAACCAATCGTGATGGCAATTACAATGATAACAAGTGATGTTTTGTTGTATTTCTTTACTACATATGCAAGTAGCGTCTCACCCAGTAAACCAGAAAGTAAACCAAGTAATCCATAGTATAACGCATAACTAAGTGGTAGAACACCTAAAAAGATAAATTGAATTGTAGTTGCTGACGCAGTAAATAATATCTATTCATCAGTGAACCACTATGTAAAATTTCACTTTACCATTGTGGCGGATGTTGCTGAAGCCACTTGAGGAAGTAATCCCATTTCAAGTAATATTGGACCTTTAACCATACCACCACCAATTCCTGCAAACTCGTAAGAAAAATACAATAATCAATAATACCAAGACACCCAGCAGCAACCCCAGCAATTGAGCATAACACCGGAAATTCTATTGCTGATTTCTTTGTCCACGCAACATCACCTTTCGGGTAAACATAACCATGTTGCCTGAGTAAATCGTGACGCTATCAAAACTTAGGCACTGGAATACAATTTGAATTTACCTCAACTAGTCGTGTTGCAAAAAACCAAGTGACTAGGATGAAAAATGACACCGATGCAAATAACACCATCCAAAATGAAGTACTGCCACAAACAATTCCAACGGAACTTTCGGCCCCTTCGCCACCTTTGAGGAATGAAAATACAAATAGACCAGCCCAAGTAAGCACTAGCATTCCCAAGTCAGCTTTGGGCAGAGTTTCTTTTGTTTTTTGAATCACACTAAGAACATTGTTATTGACAGAATTTTCTGTTGAATCCAATTGAGGTGGATAAATTTCTTCACTTGCATCAATAAGCCTTACAACATCTTTATCACCCATAGGCTGAACATTTGAATTGGTGTGCCAGTGAAACACAAAAGTTTTGAGTTTCGACATTGTTTTACCACTCTGGTTGTTTTTAGTAGCTTCTGAAATCCAAACTTCTTTAGCTTTACTTACTGACCGATAAGTAGCATTTCCCAAAAGAAGGACCAAAAGAATTGTTGTAAGCCATTCTGGAAGAACCTAGTAAAGAATCAATTTGAGTCTTAACAATTAAAATACAGTGTTGAGATGCACTCCAACGATTGTACCAGCTATTGCCATAATGAACAAACAAGCTAGCCATCAATGTACCTAGAGTCATTGGCTCCATCATGACCATTGTTTCATAATCCACAAGTGGTCTAAACAGTATTGTGGTTCCAAAGCTCATGAGAAAGTTTACCTTGCCGGAATTCTAGGATGCTTCTTGCGATAATTCAAATAGGAGCTAGCCACAGCATTGCCTACAATAGTTGCCTAAAGTCATTAAGAGCATGGCAATTAAATGTTTTTACTTTAGACAAAGGAATCGCATCTCGAGATGAAGCACCAAGTATTACAACATAAATCGGAACTAAAAGTCCACCACCACCAAGACCACCACCTAAAGAAGCATTAACTAACTTCTCAAAGGTGCAAATACCAGCAGCCAAAGCACCAGCTATCACTGTAAAGAATGATGCTATGTATTCTCTTGTATGGAATGGAAAAAGCGATCTAGTTGAACACTCATTTTCAATACAAACAGACATGAAAGGGTTTGTATTGCAAGTGCACTTGGTAGAATGTTGGGCATTACAATGAATAAAAAGTAAACAAAACCCCACCAAGATTTTCAAGGTCCATTTTGACCACATTAGTTGCTTTCTCAAGTAACCCCAGTGACTTAAAATTAGTTTCAACCGATTCTAGTATCATACTTTCAACTGTGAATAAATCAATTCAAGAATTCACTCCAATACCATTTAGAAACAGGAATACTCGATCACAAGAATTGAAAAACTTTATTGAAGAATATGTTATACTTGTGTTAAGCATGTATTGCTATCCCTCATGAAATAAGCAAGACAATTGAAGCATATAAATCGGAAATCATAGCAAAATTTTCCAATCTATTGCGCTCAGCTTGAAATGTATGATTCAATCCAGCAAGTCCATTAAAAACACCACCAGCTAGAGCAGCACCCAATTGCCAACTGTGTTGTATTACTAAGGATTCCGAGTAATCCAATGAAAACATTTGCAAACCCCAACTCCCTCACAAGAATGACAGAATCATAAGTCTTTAGACCTAAGATTTCTTTGGCAGTGTGCTCGGGCTGAGTAATTTGTTTGATGCCAGAGATTAGCTGGTAGAGTAGAGATATTCTTGATGGGTATTAGTTAGCAAAATACGAGCCGCTACTGATGCTTATGCGGTCATTTGCCTTATTCAGTACACAAACGAGAACACTTGAATCGCAACCACAGTGCTGAAGCAGCAGGTTTATTTCTACACTATATAAACTTCTAAGAGGTAGCAACAATCTGCGTCGAGTTCTTTTCGGACATAAATGTGAAGATGATTTCTTGAACATGGGATCTGGAAAAAGAAATGAGGTAATTGGGGAGGGTTCCCAATAGCACTTATAAAGGTTTGGACGTAGTACTCATCTCCAAATGCACGCGTTGGAGCGAAGTAGAAGCGTTCAAGCTGAGTCATATAATGGAAACTTTAAACGTGTTGTCTGCCCTGCTCGATGTACTCTTATGTCGTGTATCTGTGCAAAATCATGACCGAAAACGAATTCTTTTGGTATTGTCGATTCGGTACGAATTTCCAGCATACGCAATCGAATCAAACCGATCCGCCAATCGACGCAATTGACTGAAATAAAGATGAAAATATTTGACAAGTTCCAATCAAGATGGATGCATTTGGCTGAAAGCAGCGAGGACGGTCAATGGAGTGTTTTAGAATGCAAAAAGGATCATTTGCAAGGTTATATTCATATAAAATTGGTTCTCATGGAAAGCGTATTGAGATCGAAGACAAAATAAAGGAATAGTTAGTTACAATGAGAGGATCGTGACTTAATTTATCAATTTACAAGTATAGGAATGAAATTTTAAT
>JNBS01002313.1:0-11004 GCA_002081575.1 Thraustotheca clavata
ATCCTTATCCATTGCTTGTATCATGTGATGCTGGTGGAAATATTTGTATTTGGGCACTTCGTCCATCAAAATACAAGTATCGATGTGTTTTTCGTTTTCGAGCTACGTGTAGTTTATCACTGAGAAAACAAGGTTCACCTCATTTAATTACAGTGGCTACACATATCCAAACAAAACCATTAAGTCGTCGTCAAAAACGAGAAGCAGCTAAAACCAATTCGATACATCCACCGACATCATCTATAACATCGTATTATTTAGCTGGTGGTGATGATAAAGGTGCTGTAAGTGTATGGGATTTATTTCCTGTACTGCATCGACTTGAGCATGAATTTGGTATTAAAAGCTTGGATCGTAATGTTGATTGTCCAAATCCTCAACGCAATCTTCGCATTAATGCTGCTGAACTTGTACGAAAGACAAAAGATTCACCCGAATGGATTTCATATATGCAACGAGATTATCATGTTGCTTTTCATTTTAATCGAGAAAGTGTCATGCCATTAATTCGTTTAAATGTGCTCGAAGCTGTACATCAATGGCAAGCTCATGATGATGTGGTTTATTCAATTCAAATTGTCCCTGATCATGCTACAGTGACTGTAGTCACATCTTCATTTGATCGAATGGTTCGTATTTGGAAATTAAATGGAGAAAGTCTTGGTGCTCTTACTCAAGGAGATATGGAGTTAACAAGACAACCTTATCGATTTCCCATTGATTATCATCACCGAGAGTATAATAAATTGGTTCAAGCCAAACATGTCATTCAAGAAGTTCGTGAATTAGATAAAGAAGATGAAATACGGGATGTATCACGACATGTTAAGAGCAAACCAATATCAACAGCTATTGAAAGCATGCGTGAATATCTCGATGGACCATTGACATCATCTAGTTTACCACCATTGCACATGAAAAGTGCCATTACAACATGGACTAAAGCACGAAAAACTCCAAGAAAAAAAGCTATTGATCCACGTACTGCAGGCCGATCTATACGTGGTAAACCTCGAGAAAAATAGGATATTAGCTACAGAAGACAAATATTTAGTTGTTTTTACTTGGTTCTTCTTCATCTTCTACCGGTCCAACAATGTCAAGAATTTGATTCTGAAGAACAGTTGCTTCATCGTCACGACCACAAGCGCGTAAAGCTTCAGCCCAATTGTGCATAGCAGTAATAGTTTCCATGTGCTCTAAACCCAATTTTGTTTGACGAATTTCAGTCACTTGTTTAAAGAGATCACATGCTTCTTTAGTCTTTCCAAGTTCTTTGTACACAATGCCAACATTGTTCATAGCAAGTGCAGTCAAGACCGATTCTTTGCCAAGTTTCTTTTGCAATCTTTCCATAGCTTCCACAACCATATCTTCACCTTTATCTTTCTTGTGAGTATGCCAATGCAACATGCCAACATTAGTCATACTAACAGCAACATCAGGATGATCAGGAGCTAAATTTTCTTGACGAATACGCAACGATTCTATCGTGTATAAATCTTGATCAAATATATAAAATCACTACCTTGAAAGTATTCAAGAGCATAATCCATGGCTTCAACCTTCTTCATACCACTTAATGAATGCGATTGTAAACGATAAACTCCACCAAGATTATGCATTGTAGTTGCAAACGAAGCATGATTTTCTCCAACACATTCTTTATACACACGAAGAGCTTCTTCATACGTCTCAATAGCTTCAGTGAGTTTGCTTAAATTCTTTTGCATTAGAGCAATATTGTTAAGTGTACTTGCATACACAGGATGCTCTGTGCCAAAGTGTTCTTTGACATTATCTCTGCAAATTTCTGCAATATCAAGGGCAGATTCAAAGTCTCCTTGCCTATATCATGTTCATTAAGCTTATTATCATCTTTTTGCTTTATACGTGTAGAATTCTCGGATTTTTTGCTGCATGCCAGCAATGTCATTTTCAACTTCGACGAAATGGGATCTCCCAGGCGTTGATGTCACTGGTACATGGAGGCTACGCATAGCTAGTACACGAGTCATGGGCTTTAAAGGCTTAATGGAGCTTCCAAGCAAGCAGATCGATCGTAGCATTGTGTCAACCAGCGATTTTCTCAAATTGACAAAAGCACATGGAAGTCAAGATGGATGATGATATTCCTGCATGAATAATGAGCTTTCTCAATGAAGAAATGACGATATTAGTGCATGAATACGATGCATGAAGAGAAAGAGATAGAATAATGACAGGATATATTAAACATGAATGATCAAACGTGTGGATTCATGCGATGCTGGCGGTGTTGATGGAAAAGAATGAAGAGATTCGATCTAAATGCAATCAAATAAGGATAAAGTAGCGTGAATTTGTGTGTACCAAGGAATTGCCGATGGGAACGAGCCATGGAAGAAAGATGGTGTAAATACTGAATGTCGATTCAGTAGCTTGTAGCCATAATGACAAAGGAATAAGTGGTAAAAAGAGAAAAAGAACGCTGCATGTTGTACGTACGTTGGCTCGAAGACTATTGCAATTCAAGATTTGTGGCTACATTAATCATGAGCTTAGGAATTAATGGAAATTCTTACTAAAATGATGGCAATCAACACAAGAAAACACCATGTTGGAATGAAAATTGCTGGCCATGACCATGTTAATATGCCATCAATGTGTAATCCGATGAAAATTGCTTGAATACCGATAATAAGTTGCCATTGTGCTGTTAAAATTAAGTAAAATGTCCAGCCATAACATGGTAGAAGAATCATACAATAAAATGGCCATTGAACAGCATTACCAGCACGTAAAATTAAGAGCATGTGAAAGAGAAAGAAGCAGAAATAAGCTGCAAATGCTGTATCACCATCCATTGCCAAGTCAGAAAAACTCATTGCTTCATTAACATTACGATAATGATAATGTCGAAGGTAAAAGATTATTGAGACGAACGAGATGATTAGCCAGGATGTATCAAAGTCTCCAGACAATAAGACAAGATGCTCTTGTACTTTAATCGCTGCTAAGATTGCTAAAAAAGCATCAATATTGTGATAATGATGAAGTAGTAGACCTATTAACATGGCTATCTTTATAGCTGAAGTTTCTTGTTCGACTTGCAATGCTCTTGTCCACACATCCTTTTCAAACGATTCAGTCATTGAAAACTAATGACAAAAATGATGCAGAATTGATAGTTGATGAGTAGCTTTGTATCAACCAAACAAAACATCCTCGACATCCACGTCAACACTTGATTGTCTTTATTCCATTTCCTCTTCTTTTCATTTCATTTTCATCCTTTGAAGCCTTCATCTTTAGCTATTCTCTATCTTTCCGTCTTCATCTTGAGTAATTCGTTATCTTTTAACACATTTCTATAGTATTATCTACCTCCCTACAAGCTTCTTACTGCCTCAATCATCCTTATAAAAGCAATTACTCCCTTTATTACATCATCTACCAACTTTTACGCTTCATTTTACCCTCTCCATGCCCCTATTTGCCCCCAACCATCTTCATGTTTCTCTATCACTCATTTCTAAATTTCTTATCAACTTTTTCATACCTTTACTGCTTCTTATCTTCAGAAAAGGTTACTATAGCTTCATTTATGCTTTCTACACTCTTTATTCTCTTCATTAGTGCTACTTTTAGCCTGTAGCATCGTCATTAAAGCGTCTAATGGCGTCTTTAGCTTGGTTTATGCTGTTTATGACTTTGAAATGGATAGAATCGCAATGATTGTATGGAGATATCTATATACGAGTCAATAGATGTAGAATGTTCATGTTTAAGCGCTGACTGTACGTAGATGTGATGGTAGATGGATGGAGTGTGATAGATCGCATTGAAAGATCGCAATCATTTTAAAATTGAATGGCGTGGTGGCAGACAGTGTGTTGTTGTCTTCCATGGCTAGAACAGGGACAAGAGCCCGTGCCTGTGGACGATCCAGAGGAATTGGAAGAGCAAAAGCGACGTGCAATGGCCCAGAGCCGAGGACGAAGACCATCGGTCAGGTATTGCTCGAGAAAGGAATGAAAATCTAATGAAAGTAGTTCGGGCAGCCTCATGGATATCAAAGGATATCAAAAGAAGATTGTGCCCAAGAGCGAAGAAGCAATTGAGCGGATTAAACGAGCTGTTGCCAACAATTTCATGTTTAATTCACTTGATCCTGAACAACAACGTGATGTATTTGATGCTATGGAAGAAAAACGAGTGGAAAAAAATCAAATTGTGATCAAACAGGTAGATCAATATGAAGTAGAAAGAATAATGGGATGTAGGGAGATGAAGGAGATTTCTTTTATGTCGTGGATCATGGAGAATTTGATGTTTTTACAGAAAAGAATCCAAATGGCCCAGTATTTCATTATACTAATGGAGGAACGTTTGGGGAATTGGCATTAATGTATAATAGCCCACGAGCAGCTACAATTATTGCTACTACAAATGGTGTACTTTGGGCATTAGATCGTGATACATTTCGACGTATTATTGTGACTGCAAGCAAAGAACGAGCTCAAGTAAAAATATGATCTTAATCTTCTTGATGAAAATGATTCTAGATGTATGAACAATTACTTTCTGGAATGGAATTGATGTCCCATTTAAACCATTCTCAAATCTCTGTGATTGCAGATGCATTGCAACCAGCTAATTTTCAACCTAATGATATCATTATTCAGCAAGATGATCAAGATTACAATTCCTTTCATTTTTATATTGTTATGGAAGGCCAATGCAACTTTGTGTACACAGATACTAATGGAAACAGCTCAGTTGTTGGATCTGTTGGTCCTCATGGGTATTTTGGAGAAAAGGTATTCGATATTTTGAATATATATTTTTCATCATTTACTTTAGGCATTGACCGAGAAATCCATGCGTGCAGTGAGTGTGATTGCAGCTACAAATGTTAAATGTCTTTCAATGGATGTAGCAACGTTTGAAAGACTTATGGGACCTTTTCAAGAAATTTTTACACAACAAATTACAAGTTATTGTAATGCAAGTGAACTTCATTTGGAAATGCAAAATTCACGTACTGATCTTTAATTGATAATTAATCTTTTCATGAAAATAATCTTCGTACACTCAACGTCAAGAAATTCATCTCCGTCGAAGGTTCTACTCATCAGTTCAGTGAGTAGCATAATATGAAAGCATTATTGTAATTGCGTTATTATTGATTTCAATGGTTATCCTCCAAGTGCTTCCAACACCATCAATCAAAGACACACACTTCACAACAAATATTCAAGAACTTTCAATACATATTATGGATTATATCATGGAAAATAATGCTGTTTTTTACAAAGTCGAAGTATGTGATGAGTACTCTGGGGATGCAATTACTATATTTCGTCGGTATCGTGATATGTACAATTTAAGACAGCTTTTATTCAAAGACATGGCATATTATTGTCATTGTCAAAACAAAACTTGTAAAAGTTTTTTATCCGAGTTGAAAAAATGTTATTTTCCACCAAAATCATGGTTCCAAAGACAACAAAAACAACATATTCTTCAACAACGAGCTATTGATTTATCTAATTTTTTACGGGATGTAATAACTTTAGCACGAAATCATCCACATCTTTGTAAATCTAACCAAAAAATTGTTCATGCGGCATTGGCAAGGTTTCTTGGATTACCAACACTTAATGTGATTGAAAAAGAACCACTTTTACTTGCTTTAAATCACGAACCCATAGCAACAAGAACAAGATCAGGCTCAGTTCCATATACAACTAAACGACTGATTCTTTAACATATTAATTATATGATTTTGTTTTCTCTTACTTCTGTTTGACTGATACAATTTACATAAGCCAGTTTTGCACCTTGTTTACTTACAATTGTCCATCAATAGATATATCAACTATTAAATGTAATCTTTATATCCTACAAGTATCCATGATTAAGTTGAAAATTTGTACTTTTGAATAACAATTGAAGCTCTACTAAAGTTGCTTTCAATGGTGTAGAATAGGTTTGTAGGTTTGTTGTTGAGTTTCTCTTAAATTGTTGGTATAAAGAATAGGTCAAAATTTGTATTTGAGTTTGGTTGCTGTACATGACAGTGAAAATACCTCTTGTTTATTGCTATATTGTAGTTAATTATTGTGTGTGTTTGATATGGACATTGTTTAGTTAGTAGTAAATGAACTGATGAAGTTTTGATAAAATGTGATTTTTGTAATTTTCTTAACAGAGTTGATAATGCAATATCATATCGTAGTGTTGGTATATAGAGAATTGCAGAAGAAAAGAGGAGTTTTAAACTGATGAAAATTGCTTTCTTCACCTTGAGTTTCTTTTACGTTCTACAGAGCTTACATCATCACTATTGGCAGCTGAAGTGCTTGGAAGTCATCATTATGAACTTGTTTATGATATCAATCATGTTGGACGTACTGGAAAACGTTTGGTAAATAGATAAATGATTGAAATTGTTATTTGTTAATTAGGTCATCCGCTTTGATGAAAAAGCTGTAGCATCTTATGAAGAAACAACATTAGGAAATTTAATGAAGTTGATTCAATCTTATGCATTATTGACAAGCCCATTAAAGGATTCACAACCAATCTTTAATCCACAAAGTCGTACCGAAATTCCAGTAATTTCAACCCATTTTAATTGTAGAATTGATGACTTATTGTAGCCAATTCACATGCGAGACTTGAGAAAATTAGACAATGTATTCTCTACGTCTAATGAAGCTTCAATTACTCTACGCCAACAAACTATTCTGGTCAATGCAGGTATACTTCACTTAAAAGGTTTTCATTAACATTACATGTAGACCCTATTCGAGCTATTATCATGCGGGATACTTGTTTGGTATTTCTTCCTGATGGTGCAGATAGCCTTATTTCTTTATTGAAACAAAGTTTCAAAGAGTACATCATGGACAATCAACCTATTGCTTATGAGTTTGGGTATATCATGTTTTCATCATTATTGCTAAACAAATTGCTTAGGGCCTTGGAAGCTATATTGCAAACACTTTGCAAGTAGAATATACATAAATATGAACATTCTTATAAAGATGCTTAGATTTATTGGAAGTGATTGTGAAAAATTGCTTCCAAAAGCAAAAATTGCAGTTGATCGCATGGCTCGCGATGAATTGCCCATTAGTGATCTTGAAGGCTTTCGTATCCTAAAAAATGCCATGCATGAGCTAAATACACAGGCACCTCTATAATATTGAAAAAGTCTTTCTTACTTGATAAATTAGATCCTTGGCATGCGTCAAATGGTCATGAATTTACTTGAAAATGACGATGACATGCACATGATGTACTTGACTAAAGTATAAGCTCCATTTTAATTCTAAAGCTTAATTTTTGAATAGATCTTTAATGATCCTCAGCTAGCAAAAAACTTTCAAAGTTTCGACACAGACACGGCTGAATCGTTGCTAGAAGTTTACTTACATGTACTTCAAATTTTAACTTTCACAACCATTAAACTATTGTAGGATATTTATGCTATGCAATCACGAGTATCATTGATGCTTCATAATGTACAAAATACTGAAAGTGTTGTTATGCTACGACTTGACACTAAGCGAAATTATCTACTCACTGTTGATTTAACTTTGACATTGTGGACAGCTACCATTTCAGTGTCAACTTTTATCACTGGGTGTTTTGGCATGAATCTCAACTCCAATATTCAAGAAGTTGACTACCTGTTTTACATTGTGGCATTCATCACTGTGTTCTTTCCAATTATTACCGTACTAACAATCAAGAAGAAATTAGAAAATCGGGGAATTAGTATGAGTTTAAACGCCAAGTAATTAGCTTGAGTTGCGATTATTATCTAATTGATTACAAAATTAAACAAAGCATCTAATTGAGAGTTGTCTACAACCATTTGCCAGATTTGTTGTTTGACCATGATGAATAGCGATCATTGCCATCAGAGTTACGATCGTTCGAACGACGATTATTTTGATTGCGATTGTTTTGATTGCGGTTGTTTGAAAAGCCCGAGTCATAACGAGGGGAATAGTTTGAGTTGGAATTTTGGCGATCATTGCCACGAGGTGAGTTAAATCGACCTTGGTTTTGCGATGATCGACCACCATTGCCACCAAAGCGAGAGTTGCCACCAAAACGAGAATTGCCTCCAAAGCGATCACCATTGCGGGATAATGTAGCTGGAATAGTAATCTTTTCAAATTCTTCTACAGCCTTGAGTTCAATGGATTCTTCTTGAGCACGTTCAACCACTTTGGCAACATGTCGGCTTGGTATATCGAAATAGAATTTACCGTGGCTTCCTTTATGAATTCTGTTGAAAGGCACATTTACATTTGATTCACTAAGCCATTGTGAAATTGTATCAAAGGTCCATTTACGATCAGCTTCGATTTCCATGGTTTGACTATTTGGTTGACCGGTGAGCATCGAGTAAACTGTGGGTCCACGGGAACCAAATCCAGCAATAAGTGCCAAAGCAGAGCTGAGTACTTTCACACCATCTTCTTCACTTGTAAAGAGTTTACGTGCAACAGCATCAAAAGCTTTGCGAGATTCTGGGTGGACATCTTCTAATTTGGTTTGAACAGTGTTCATAGCGTGGTCCAAAATGTGTTCAGGCTTTGGTGGAGCTACGTGGTTAAATTCTACACCAAAAGTCTTTTGAACAGCTTGTACGTCGTGAATATCGCGTGGTTCAAAGAAAAGGACATTGACACCACTACGTCCAGCTCGACCAGTTCGTCCAGCACGATGTACAAATGCTTCCTTGTCATTAGACAATCGGTATTGAATAACAAGATCAACGCTGGCAATATCGAGACCACGAGCAGCAATATCTGTACAAATCAAAGTACGAATATTACCATCTCGAAAACCTTGCATTGTCGAAGTACGTAAATTTTGCGATAAGTCACCATGAAGAACACGTGCACCCTTAGTTTTAGCCGACAAAAAAGCAACAAGTTCATCAGCTTCTTGCTTGGTTTCAGTGAAAATTAGAGTTTGGCCACCATTAGAATACAAATTTAAGACCGATTCAAGCACATGATCTTTGGTATCACGGGTAACAACAATAGCTTTATGAGATACAGTAGATGGAAGCTTTTGGTCATCATCACCAACAAGATCAATTTTTACGGGATCACGGAGGTATTTTCTAGACAAAGCACCAACCCATTTTGGCACAGTGGCAGACCACATGACACATTGTTTTTCTTCAGGCATGGCACCAAGAATATTTTCAACTTCTTCTTGGAATCCAAATTTCAACATCATATCAGCTTCATCAAGCACACTCACTTGAATTTCTGAAAGATCAAGAGCTTCTTTGTCCATCATATCAACTACACGTCCTGGAGTACCAACCACGATATCCACACCACGGTAGAGTTGATTTTCTTGGCCAGTGTATGACACCCCTCCAACAATTAAACAAGTACGTAATTGTGGTACAATACGACGAAATTCCTGCTCAACCTGTTGGGCTAATTCACGAGTAGGTAGCATGACAATAGCACGTGGATTTTTACGTCGGCGATCAGTATCAGCTAAAAGGCGTTCAGCAATTGGCAATGCAAATGCCAAAGTCTTTCCCGAGCCTGTTTTCGATCGACCCATAATATCTTTGCCATCCATCATAACTTGAAAAGATTCGACTTGTACAGGAAATAAATGGGTAATTCCAGCATTGTCAAGATTGTCCTTCAAACGAGCAGACAAATCGAACTCAGTCAATGGTTTTTGATTAGCAAAACCTGAAGGTTCAGGAGCATTTTCTTCTTCAGAAATCATTAAATCCACAGGTTGCATTGCCATTAATGGAGCTGAAGAATTAAATCGAGCATGACGAAGTGATGTTTTGGCCAAAGCACGAGATTGGCGGCGCAATGCTACCGATAGCACCGAGGCAACTTGACGAGATAACATTGGAAATAATTGATTTAAACTTTGTGGTACTCTGTCAGCACCAACGATTAATTCCTCCAATCGCTTCCTCTGTCTCACCAGCTGCAGCTCTTGTCCCATGCTCCAGAAGCATCATCAGCTTTATAGGCATTTACAGTAGAAAATGAAAATAACAAATTTCTATCTCTATATGATAGCATTCAGCAATAACTATATTCACTGAGTTCTTATATTCCCCAATTACTCCTGGACCAAGCGTCCTATATTTAATACCATCTAATCCTACGAGAACTTTTGTCTTATTTTATAATATCTTTCCTAACTTTTGCAATACCTTGGACAAGTTTAAGATGAGAATGATTTGTACATTTTGCTTGTTAACATGAAATAGGAAAGCTAGTATGCAAAATTACGTCGAGACGACGCCAATTTTTTGAGGATTGGCGTGTTTGAATTTCAAGAGTGCTGGAGCTGCAGGAACAACAAGCCATTTCTTGACATCCGAAGCAGCATCCGACATTGATGCTTTGTCCATGGATGAAGAATAATCTTTCCATACTTTCGAGTCTCGAAGAATCGGCATAACTTGATTCCCAGGGATGATCGACAAGACAGACAAGTAGCGAGCAATTGGAGCTTTGGAACCACCAGCAATTGCATCAGGAGCTGCAAGTAAGTTGAGTAACGCAGTGGTCATGGATGGCATGGCTGATGATTTTGCAAATGCAATTGAAAGATTGGTGTGACGCTTTAGTGCTGTCGTGTGAATGTTCAAAAGCAATTCAACATCGTTGTTGTTGTTGCCAGAGGTCAATTGAGGAAGAACATTGGTGAGAGCCGATGCATCCATACCAGTGACAAGTTTATCAATGCAAGTTGGCACGAGGCAAAGGTTACCAAGAACTTGGAGTGTGACACGAGCAAGCATGCATTCATCAGATTCTTTGCGTTTAGGCAAGTGGTTGTACACAATCGAAAACAAACTCTTGACGTACATTGGAATCTTGTCCACAATGCGCTCGATACACTTAGGGGAGAACATGGCAATTTGAAGACATTCCATAATGCGCAATTGGAAAAAGGATGCTTTTGGTGCCGAGAATCGTAGAGTAGTGTCAT
>JNBS01002314.1:0-31768 GCA_002081575.1 Thraustotheca clavata
CCAGCACTCGAGTCCGTGTCCTTAGCTCGATAGATCTCAATGCCTTCTTTGATCGTATACTGTTCCCAATTAGCTGCATTGCTTGTAGCCACGAGTTGTTCGCAGAGGTTGTCGATGATGGCTGATGGCACTTGCATCTTGTTCTGAACTTATTAAAAAGATCGTTTGATCATGAACAAGCAACTCGTAGCTCCTCGTGATTGTGTACGTCCATGGACAGCAGATGAACACACAAGGTTTATAGATGCTCTTGAAATGTATGCTTCATATGAATCTCCATGGGCAGCTATTGCTCAATACGTTCAAACGAGAAGTGAAGCAGAAACAAAGGAACATGGCGAATTCTACCTTCATGCTCTCTTAACACAATCTTTGCTTGATACAAACCAAGAGAAAGCATGGACAAAAGAAGAAAATGAAATCTTTGAAAATGCTCTTGCACAATATACGCCTGCTACAATGTCGTGGACAAAGATCTCAATGGCTTTGCCTGGAAAGACTGTACATGATGTGATGGATCATTATGAACGACTTGTGAGAGATCTTTTAGCTATTGAAAAAGGAATTGGACTTAATACATCAGCAGTCGAAGCAGAACTTAGAGTTGCAAGTATGTACAAAGTTGATATTTGATGTATTGATTTTTAATTGTAGATATGAATTTGATTGCCAATATTACTTCATCTTGTCAAAGCCCAGGACTTTATGATGCATATCGTGAAGCTCATGATAATCTTTGCTCAGTAGAAGCAGCTTCATATATTGCTACGTCTGTCGTAAATATTTTATCATCCAAAACACACAACCGAGATGCTCAAAAAGTACCAACAATATCATCAGTAGATGATAACACACAAGTCAAACGAAAGATTAAAAGCAATAATGTGCTGTGTGATGAAAAGGAAATGGTTTTACTCCCACCTTTGAAGAACAAGTAAAAATGCCATTGGAAGAACACGATGGTACATTTGATCAATTCTCTACTTTTCCTACTACAGCTAACTACATTCTACCCTAATTGAAGCACCTCTTCAATACATGCCTACTCTTACAATTCTTCCAATTTGATTTAGACTTGGTACCGCGCTGAAATCACTTCTTGAAGTGGCGCTGGAAAACTCGCATAATAACGAGCCCAATTGTCCCCCAAGCTCATCTTGAAGCCTTGCACAATTTGGAGGAGCATTTCGTGCAATTTTGGACTAATATCATAGCCATCTTCACCCTTTTCAAGCGATGCAAGAGCAATGCACATCGTCATGAAATCTTGTACGATGCCCTGAGGATTGAGCTGGACGAGGTAGCAAAGACCAGTGAAGCAATGTTCACGGTCAGTAGCATCGCCTACAAAGCGCAAAGCAGAACACCATTGCTTGGCAAAGCTCTACAATATTCATCAATACGAAAATATTTCAAATAAACTCACCCCAAGGGAAGGAGCAATTGTTTGAGGCACAACGACTCCAAGACGTCCGATAGTGATTGCACAGTTTTCATGAAGGCCTCGGTTGCGTTTGGGGTCTACGTTGTTAAGAACAAAGAGCAATTTGTCCATTGCATCCATTGCAAAAGGCTCAATATCAGCACCAGCCTTGATGGCAACTTCCCCAAAGGCCCAACTTGCGTTGTTGCATACTGATGGATACTCTGGGTTGATGTTGCCAAGGAGAAGAGGAACAATATCTTTGATATGGGGCTTGGCAAGATCCGAGCAATACTTGGCAAAGTCTCCCATCACAGCAAGAGCACTTTGACGAACATTTGGATCATGGAATCGGACACATTCAACGACAAGGTTGAGCACGTTGGTGCCTTGAATCAACGTACCCATGCTTGTTGTCAAACCTTCTGAAATACCAGAAATCAAATCCAAAGCACACACAATGAATTCAGGATCAGTGGCTTCGATTTCAGATGGGCTTTGTTGAGCCAAAGCAGCAGAAAGCAACCCATGTTCAATAAGACGAATGCATCGATCAAGAACTGGACGAGCAAACTCTTGGAAACCAGCTCCCAAGGCAGTGGCAATCGATGTCAAGCACTCCAAAAGTGGGAATAATTCAGCATTATCGTCAGGCAAAGCATTCCATTTTACAATGAGAGGAGGCATAAAGACAGCAATCAATTCTGCGTTGTTTAGGTAGCTTCCAACAGAGTCGGCCAAAGTTCCAATGGCATCGTACAAGATAAGTAAATTGCGTGCTTGATATTTTCCAAATGCATACATGAGATTGTGAAGAATTGGAGCAAGATATGGCACAAGTTCATCAAGAGCTTCTTCCTCAAGGGTGCAAAATGCAGAACATGCTGCTTGTTGGACCTTTTTGTTAGGATCAGAAATACGCTTAAGCATAGTTTCAATCAAAGGACGTAAAATATGTTCATGATCGTTCATACTGACAGCCCAGTTAGCATAGCGACCAAGTGTCCAGCATGTAATCGAACGAATGTATGGAGCAGGGTCATCCATGAGTTGTAAAAGGTAAGGAAAGAGGGAAGGCAAATGTGGTAAAATGCCATCCATGCAACCTTCAGCGATAGCACCAAGGGCAAGAATCCCACTTTCACGGACAGCCCAATGTCCAGAGTGTCCAAGGCGTTCTTGAAGTAACGGTAATAAGATAGGAAGAATATCGACACCAAACGCATGAGAAATCGTATCCAAGCCAGCAGCAGCCGACTTTCGCAAAGTCCATTGCTCAACATCTTCATCATCATCGTTTTCAAAATCACCTTCATCATCATCTTCATCACTGGCATTTCCACGATTTTCTTGTGGTTTAGCTTTGTGGAAAATAGGTTTGATATCTTCAGGTCGATCAGGAACACTTTCATTTTGTTCTTGTTCTTCGAGTTCAAACATGGAAATAGTTTCTTCTGAATACACCATGCGAGAGAGAAGCAATGGAATTAAATGAGGAAGTACTTGGTTTAGAACAGGCTTGACTTCTTTGAATAAATGGTTTGGAAGATCACAGATTGACGACCAGAATTCACAAGCTTCCAAAGCAACATTTTCGTCATTGTCCTGAATACATGGTAAATTTATGCGAAATGAAATGTGATATTACACTTGTGGCACGCAGAATGAATTGGACAATTGATGAAAGATGGGGCATGAGAACTTGCATACGTACTTCGAGCAAGATGACAATGCTTTGACAAACAAGTTTACGAACAGCACTGGATGAATCTTGAGTAAGATGAGAAATACCCTAAATTTCCATGAAGTAAAATTAATACAAGAATTGTACCTGAAGAAAAGCGTCCATGTTAATTTCGAGTGCAGCAGGCATGATCAAAATAAGTTGATTGATACAATTGAGAGCATCCCGACGGAATTCAGACTTAGGATGATGAAAATATTTAAGAAAAAGTGGCACAAGTGAATTAAGTGGACGTGTAGGTAGACTTGGGCTATCAAGTTTTTCAGCATGATCTTCACAGATCTTGCTAAGTGCACTAAAAGCACCTTCAACACCATTTTCATTTGCAGCATCTTCAAGGTATCGAATCAATCCAGGAATCATTTCTGGGCATTGTTCCAATGTGACGAGTTGTGCAACGACTGTAGTCAAAAGCACCCCTGCTGTGCTTCGAATACGTGTATTTGGGTCAGCCAACAATGAAAGAATAGCCATTCGCATGTATGTTTGCATGTCAATAGACAATGTATGATACATGGCTTTGATACTTTTCTTGAGCAAAAGCCCAGCTACTTGTCGAATCGCAATATCTGGGTAATGCGCGAAGACATGAAGTAAATACAAATGAAACTCAGGGTTGGCACTGTACTGCGTAAGACGTTGATAGAACTGTTGCTGTACTTCATTGTCAGGCACCGTGGATGCTTGTAGCAATGCGACCACTTCCCCGAGAGCTTCTTGAGCTGGCTGCCAATTGCTCATACTTCGTCACGAAATTAATTGTCCTTTCGGCCACTGGCTGCCGTCGGTATCCGGAAAACGTCCCACGGCCACCCAGGGGAATCACTTCTAATTCTTCATTGGTTTAAGATGATTGTTTTCATTAGTGTATGGGCTTTGTACATCTTAATTCATGTGCAAGAATGTTTCATCTATGCATTTCTTTAGCTGCATCTATGGATACAAGTAAACTCACTGTGATTTTTATCTTTTTCATAGTGAATAAAGTGATTTTAATATTTAACACATGAGTGACAAATAAATACTTCGAAATTTGAAATTTGTTTGGTTCGAACAATACTTCTAAAAAGTAGCACCTAAGCTATAAAAAACGCACTTTAGTAAAGAAAATACGCACCTTTATTGCTATAAGGTGATTGGTTCAAATGCATGATTGGCAACATCGACACGACATCGTCACACAAACACGCAGAAAGAAATGATCATAGATATGCAATGATTTTCGCACCTGAAATCGAAATGAGGTGCAGAAACGAACTCAAGTTGCAGTTGTGATTTGATTAGAAAAAGCCTTTCAAATCTCAACTTGCCGCTTAAGACACAACATGACCGATCGAACGATGGAATATGGCGCTTCATTTGCAATGCTTGCAATGGAAGGCGAAGATAATTATATGGAACCATTGATGATTTATGAACATGCAGAAGCCCATGATCTTTGCTCGGATTCTGAAGATGCATTGTATGCTGCAGCATTGATTGCAGCATTTTCAACACCTCAAGTGAAGATTGCACCTGAACCTATGTACAGCTTTCTATGATTATAATATCTATGTAATACGAGGTAATTGATTGTCTTGGAATGATAATGCGATTGCATGATTGTACCTTGATCCCACTGGAATTTTTGTAGCATCGGAACAGACACAATCTTGGCTGCATTGTCCATGTTGCAATGCTCGCGACACGAAAATGGAAGTGGAGAATACAAACATTACAAGAAACAATGCAGCTGCAGCCTGATAACTATGTGGGTGCTGGGATTGCAAGGCCGTACTTTAATCGCAACTCATCACGTCGAGAACTGTTTTGTTGCAATCGATTTTGCTGCATTTCCAAACGACGCAATTCAATCAATTCCAATCTAATTCATGATCAATATATATAGGATTGGATTATAAGGTTACCCTCGCATAATTCGATTCATTTCAGCGTGTTCCTTGGCAAGCGCTTTGGCGTGTTTTGTGTCTTCCATTGCCACGTGATTCTGTTGATCATAAATATCACATTTGAACAAAGATATGTACCTTGAAGATGGCTAAAGCAGATTCCAACGCTTTCACCCATGAATCTCTGATAGACGAGCTGCTAGCATCAAGCTTGTGATTTCTTCCTGGAGTCTTTATCATCAGACTTTTTATATCCACCGATGCAATTGAACTAACATTCTCAAGCAGTATTATCTTTGTTTCCCCTAATGGTCATGTTAATCCTAACTCAGAAAGTAATTATTACCATATACTTGCATTGAATCAATGTTAATCGTCTGATATTGTAAACTGTTGTCAATAAGAATCAACTTTACATTACGCTCTAGTAACATGCCTATCATTAATATTTCATCAATATGTCATTCATAGGGGATGAGGGATAAAGCGTACCATGTTTTACAAAAGTTTCACCAGTTCGAAGAAGTGGTAAATGCACTTCGTGAAACTTGTTTTCTTGAGTTACAATGGGAATGCAACTTTGACACACACGAACTTGAGTTGTTAAACCATACCCAAGAATCTTTTCAAACCCACTGGCACAAGTACCACAAAACACTACTCAGCATCAACTCCACGTCTACAATCATCCTTTACAAAGTCCACAAGCTCGACAATGATGTTTTCGATGAAATAGATCAAATTCAACCTTACAAGCTGTACAAGTAGTAGCAATTTCATCCAATTCCCAAGTTGGTGGAGGTTGTGTGGTGCCCACAACAAATCGACGTTTACCTACTCGTCAATAGCACTCAATTCATCACATTCAACTTACTTGTAGCTCGTTGAAGCGATGGCACTTCTTCTTCATTGCTTGGGAAGCACCACATTGCAGCAGATTTACTAGTGAAGAAGAAACAACAAGATACTTTTACACATTTAAATAAAATGAACTCATCACATTTGGTTTTTCTATTCCACATAAAAACTTCATTTTTAATCTGTCCTCTTCAACTCCAAGCTCATTCAAGCGTCTTGATCCCAATTCCTCTACGTGCCTCTCATAAATGCCATCTCTCCATTGTCTTGACGTTCACAACAATCCCAAATCGTAGTTGCACTTCGCAGATTTGAGTTTCTCTACATTTTCAACGTTGTAAATCATTTTTTGCTCATTTTTCCATCAAATTCAATAAACTTCTCATGAATACAATCAAGATCAAATATTCTACATAATAAATACCTCATTTACGCCTAAGATAAGCTAAGATGCGATCAACAATGACCGATAACGTGCCTAGCAACGACGTTGGACACTTGCGTTTCTATTAGGCATCCGGAGTGTATCCGGAGGTGTCCATCGGAAGAAAAACTTTTTCAGTGTCGTACACGCCGTCTTATTGCCATGACTATCTCTACAAGCGGTCTCATTGCTGTGATCATCGTTGTAATTGTCTTATGGGTTCTAATCTTCCTTGCATTTAAGCTCAGTGTACGTGTGGTGAATCATGCTGAAGTTATGATCCTCGAACGCTTTGGTCGGTATAAAATGACGCTTTTGCCAGGGATCCATTTCATTGTTCCTGTCATTGAACGTGTTCGCCCGATTGCTTGGCGTCAAGTAAGTCAACGTATTCTTGCTGGAGATGCTCCAGTATTGTCTGTTATGAGCGAAGCTGTGGATATGCGAGAACATGTCATTGAATTTGCTCGCCAACATGTCATTACAAAGGACACTGTCATGATTGACATTGATGCTTTGGTCTATTTTCGCATTGTTGATCCACGTCTTGCTGTGTACAAAGCACAAAACATTCCTGATTCAGTCGAACTTGTGACACAAGCGACACTAAGAAATATTATTGCTACCATGACACTTGATGACACATTTTCATCTCGTGATGAAATCAACACAGATCTATTGAACAGAGTATAGAATTGATTGGATGCTCTTGTGCTTATTGTGTATTATAGGTCAAGCCTGATGCTGAACGTTGGGGAGTCACAATTACTCGAGTTGAAATCTTTGATATTGTCCCTCCTGGTGATATCAAACGTGCAATGGAACAACAAATTAAAGCTGAACGTGAACGTCGTTCGGAAGTGCTTGAGGTAGATCTACTTGATTTAACTAGTTTCAAGCATATTTAGGCTGATGGTCAACGTGAAAGTTGTATTGTCAATTCTCGTGGTGATGCTGCTGGTTTGGTTTTACGTGCTGAAGGTGATCGTGCATCAACTTTACTTAAAGCTACTGGTCTTGCTGAAGCAAAGATGTTATCTTCCAAAGCTGAAGCTCAGTCTATGGAAGCTATTCGTGCTGGTATGTATATATTACTTTTTTTGTTTTTTCACATGTGAATAGCTATTAATGAAGCCGGGGTTCGCGCTGTTGACTATCTCACTGCCATTCAATATCTCAATGTCCTTCGTAAACTCAATGCAAATGGAGGAAATTTACGTCTCGTACTTGTACCGATGGATACAGTGCGAGGCATTCAAGATCTTGTGAAATTCAACTCGACTTAATGTGTTTAATGAATTATTTTCATATTTGAACAACGTGACTTCATTTAACTAGAGATATGAACAAGAAGATCGATGACTACAAGAAGAAGGTGAACAAATTCACCATACATGCCAATTTTTGAAGCTTGAGATAAATGGGTACTTGTGTCAATGAGAACTGGAGCTTCACGGCTGTGGGACTTTTTAGCTTCTCGTCGTGCTTTGACTTTGTTAATCAAACGAGTACGCACCCACTCTATTGCAATTATCAATTGAAAAGAGAAATATGAAATCTTGCCTTGGATGTTAATTATCGTTTGGTACCATTCTTCAAACTCGAGAGTACGAATGGATTTGAGAATGAAAAAGTCTCTTCGAAGACTTTCTTCCTCTCTTGAAATCATCCCTGCGAGGACAAGAACAATAATTATATAGGCACCGTACCGAATCCATAGGTAAGGATAACCATTTACATGAAGCATCTACGAGGTTTTAAGCTGTGTATAAATTTGAACGTTTACCTTGATGGCAACCAAAATGACTGAAAAACCAACTAGAGTTGTGGTGAGCACAGCATATCGATGACGAACTCGAAATCCTGATCGATGGCTAAATAGTATGGAATTGATGAATCCCATAAAGTAAACATCAGAAGATCGTGCCGATCGTGATGAAGCAACGGAAAAGAGCATGATTGCCATACAGGAAGTGTGCACAAGAACAACGCAAGCTGAAAAGTATTGACTTGCCACAACGTCACTGTGTTGAGCTTTCTTTAAAGCCTGCCTTGCAAAGTGAGTAGGTAGAAATTTTGCAAGTAAAGCTTGTCGTCTACTTGGTGTTCTGGCACCTTGTAGCTGCTCGACTTCTTTAGACACTCCCAAATTACCATCAATCCATTTTCTAAAGTATTGCTTTCCAAGAACAAACATTAGAGCTGCTGAACTAATATACATTGTCGCGATTGCACCAAACCGTAAACCATAGTCCAATTTTTGTATTGATGGGGAATCCTTTAGTAAACGATAGTCCTATGAAATCGATTAGCATGATTAAAACGAACGAGTCAACTTGAATTGCAAGAAAACACTGGTTAAACACTGCTGTTGCAATTGAGAACCTCACGACCTTGAAAGCACCTTGGTGTAATACAGCAGCATTGGGGTTTTCAAATGGAAAGGGATCTACGAGGTACCAATGCCTCATGAAGCATGTTTCTACTTCTTCATTTCGAAATTCTAAAGTAAATGGATACAATAAACGCGACTTGGAAAATTTTGGCTTTTCAAGGTCATCTGAAGTTTCTGAGGCTGTATTGTTAGAAGTTGTAAAAGGCAATTGCAAAGCATAATTTCTACGCCTCAAAAGCTCCTACACTTCTATTAACTCTGAGCTATATAGTACATAACTTACCTGACGATAATGAGAAACCATACCACCCAACACCATCATGCCATAATTTAATCCTTGGTACAATATATCCGAGTCTTTTTCAGTGGTAAAGTCCAATACTTGCAAAGCTATTAATTGAATCGTAATGTACAAGAAGAATATAGACCACCCAAGAATGCAGCTGTAAAGAAATCTAACGTGATAAGGAATCATTTAGATAAAGTGTTAGTATTACCGAACTCGAGTGACACCAAATATGGGGATGATAAGGATGAAAAGTGGTAAGATTGGACCTGTCAGATGAGCAGCAGGTTTAAACAAGATAAACGACAAAGCTGCATTTGAAAATACCTAGACACTCTCAATAAATTGGTACACTTAAGACAACTTACAATGATGGACAAAAGTTCCATACGTTCGATCATACAAGAGCAAAATGCCAAGAGAAATCCAATAAAAAATGAACCCACACCAAGTCCAAATGCCAGTGCATAAGCAAATGGTGTGAGATGATTTCGACTTGCTTCCCATGTATAATAAAGCAATGACCCAGTAAATCCAAGCAAAAAGCAATATTGTGTATTATGTGGAGCTAAATTCTGTATTTTATCATGGAATCCCGCTTCATATTCGATTTTGAATCGTAAAGTCATCGGATTCATTCCTGTAATACTCTGCATTTTTGCAAACTGTTGGAGGCGGTATTTACGAGCCTTAACAAGCTTTAGAGTTTCTACAATAATTTTAATTCTATATAAATTGTTTGATTCATACCTTGTAATGTTGTTGTTTCAGTCTCTGGGGGGTCGTTTGCTCGTAAAATCAAGTAATCTGCCTCATCAGCACACAAAAACGGAGTCTGAAGAAGCGATTTTCGACGTCCAAGGGATTTATCAAGTAAACTTCGTCGTCTTACAGCTTTATCATCTCCATTGAACTCAATATACGGCTGCTCTTCCAAGAGGGATACTTCTTCATCCATCCGTCAACAATAAAAAATGATCTTTTCCAATCGACAAATAAGATTCAACAAAAAATTCAATCATCCAATGAAAAGACTTATTTCTGTAGCAAATAAGAAACGGTTTAGTTTTCAAATTGGCCAATAGAGAAGCTTTAAAAATTGTTGATTGAAATATGATACAAAATGGATTAGCATTGATTATTACTTATGCACCATTAGACTTTCCTTCGCTGGTGCCAAAATAAGAGCATCGATACCAGATATTCTTTCATCTTTATAGTTGGTTTTCTTCATTGATTCCTAAACTTTTCTTGACTTTATATTTTGCGAAGGCCGAATGTCGACTGACAGAATTCATATATATATGTATATATATGTGAGTTGATAATCTGCCCACAGGAACAAATGAATTATAGATTACCCATCGAAACTTCGAAATAGCTAACTACTAAGATAATTTATGCAAATACTAAAGTCAAAGTTTGTCTTCAATAGCCAAGTAGTCTCCATAGCCATCTACTTATTGCTGGATTTGAATTCACCTTCAAGAAATGCAGCAGAGAACGTTTTATCATATAAAACAGGCTTTGTTTGAGATGAAATTATCATGAAACCATAAATCGTGTGGAACATCGTTACATTGTATCATACTATATGTACAGTAGGGTATATCATCGGTGAGAATTGTACGATGTAGAGGTGCATATTTCTTAATCAACCGTTTGTATCTCTGCAATTAAAGATTTCAGAGTATTGACAATGTATGAGTTGTTAAGAAGAGAATACACGTGCACAATCAATATAAGTACAAGCACATTATGGTGGATTGAAAATACTCTGAATTTTTTAATACGTTTATATCGTGTAGTACTAGGTCAAGTTGAAGATGGCTTAAACTTCGGATGATGATATATGGTTTCATGATAACTTCATCTCAAACAAAGCCTGTTTTATATGATAAAACGTTCCGTGCTGCATTTCTTGAAGAAGAATTCAATATATAGGATTAAGTAAATGGCTATGGAGACTACTTGGCTATTGAAGACAAACTTTGATTTTGGTATTTGCATATATTACTTTAGTACTTAGCTATTTCGAAGTTTCTCCAGGTAATCTATAATTCATTTGTTCCTGCTACTTTACTTGTTTCCTGCTCCTAATTCGTTTAATGGAGATCAAATTAAAGTACGATGGGATATTTAAGAACAGGTTGAAGAAGATCCATTAAGTGAAGATTAGTATGACAATAGTTTAGCTATTTAGTTGAAAGTCATAGCTAATTCACTTCAAAATTTGGATAAAACCCAGCAGTCGACACCTTTGATTTCATCGTTTGTCTGTCTTATTCACCAGCGATCACACCTACGTAGGCGAGGTGTTAATTTTCAATCATACCTTGGCCCCAAACTCTCATGTTGTGTTACGAACAACCATAGCATTCGCAATGAACGTTCGTAGCACATCTAACATTGACAGCTTTCTTGGAGTAAGTAAACACTTCATTATGGTGACAAACACCACAGTAAGTTTAGCATAATTAATTGTTTTCACATCGAATAAATACCCCAAAATAAAAGTTATCGATTACTTAGTGTGACATGCAGTATTGCAATCTGAAGATAAACGCAGGAATCATTTCTTAACTTTTCGGTTCAACACTAAAAACTAAAATTTGATGATCCCTAACTCCAATCGCAATTTCGTTGTAAGAAGGAATTGATGATTCAACAGTTTGAAATCCATTGAAGCTATAGAAAATATCTTTTTATAACAGAGATATCACACTGTCCGACGTGCTGCTGTAGAGAATAATATAATACTTATAATAAATTGGTGCAATATATGAGCTGTTGTAGCCACAAGCGTACATCTCTTGTCTCTCTTAGTAGAATCTTTTTCGAGTGCGAATATTTAATGTACATGATCACTTTGTAGAGTGACATGGATTAGTCTAAAGTTATTTACTTCTGTTCTAAATGTGAATTTGATGAGCTTAAAAATTGAAATGCAAAATTGAAGTTGGTACTTCGTAAAAAGGTAATACCTATCGAGTGCTTCACTTATCTACATTTCATCCGTCCAATTTAAGTTTAAAATGTATTTCTAAATGATCTGCCACCAAAGCTTCTTGTGAATCACAAACTTTAGTCCCTCCTGCTAGATCGATCGAGATTGATTGTGCGAGGCATTTTGTATGAATTATGTGAAATGCCAAGCTCACAAACAGTAACTCTAGGACCACATCGATTCACAAGCCATGGAATTAATGAATCGATGGCTCAACAAGAAAAGCAATTTACTCATATTGTTGTGGGTCTATGGCATCTTCATTGACAAGTTTGTCAACTTAAATGCCATGGATTAACAGAGGGTGAAGTATCTTGTTCGCAAGAAAAAATGTTTGATCATCTCCAACAAGATATGAACATGGTAGATCAATAATAATTCAAATGAAAAATGTTAAAACATTAATGGCTCAGGAAGCAATGATAAAAGCCATGGATGATACTCTAGCATGCTTAACGTAATGCGTTGATTTGGGTCTTTTTCAAGTAGACAATGTAGCAAATCTTGAGCATCATCAGAGATCACAGGTGATTCTGGAAGCACAAGAGGCTTTTCAACAATACAATCAAACAGTTCTTTTGTGTTTTCAGCTTCAAAAGGAAGTTTACCAAAGAGAAAGACATACAATGTCACCCCAATCGCCCAAAGATCAACTTTAAATGGATCATAAGCAATTCCTTTGCAGCATTCAGGGGCCAGAAACTCAAATGTACCTGCAGTATCAGTCACCATTGCATTCTCATTGTACTTTTGTGCACATCCAAAGTCCGATAAATGACATCGATTGTCTTGATTGAGTAAAATATTGTCTGGTTTAATATCTCGATGACAAATTCCAAGTCCATGAAGGTACTCAACGCCATGAATAATATCAAGCACATGCGTCCGTGCCACTTCTTCTGTCAAGACTCCATTCGTAATAGGGCTATGAAACACTTTATCTTCACTATTCCAAAGCATACAAGGGCCTTGCATAAGTTCTAGCACCATCCAAATCTTGTCATTACTTGGATCATTGATCACTTCGAATAAAAGCACAATATTTCGATGATACAAACATGAAAGAGTCGAAATTTCTTGCTCTACTTTATCCAAAGCAGTCACAGCTCGCATGCTTGTGCCATCGCGAACGTACTCCTTCATCTTGCTCAATGCTGCTTTTGAGAGAATTTTCATTGCAAATGGACGAGGTTCAGTGCCATCCACGCATCGTTCACATCGTTTGACCTTAGCAAATGTTCCTTTGCCCAAGAGCTCGTGTAGAACGTACTCGTTCACGTTAGATCCATCGACATGTGCGGTAGTCGTCAAGACACTTTGCCATTGAGTTGTCATTTTGACTTAAAACATCTGATGTTTCAACGACCCCCAACACCAAGTGTGCATCCAAAGGAAAAGCTGCTACAAGTGCTAAGAGAACGAGTAATGTAGGAATACAAGGGATAAATCTCATGCGTGTGTAGACGTATGGCCGAGAGAACCTCGTAGCTGTGGAAGAAGAACGAGGAATCGCGAAAAAATGCGAGAAATGGGAGACTGGAAGCGATCCTGGCAGAAGAATGAAGGAAAAAAGATCTTGGATCGTCGATGAGAGGAAAGGAATGCAAATTGTACAGCATGAAGAGGTGGTGGAGGAAGATGCTCGAGAGATGTTGACACGCTATTTGAAAGAAGCTGAAGAAATGAAATTGATACTAGGTGAGATGGTTGATACGAATGGAATGAATGAATTTGTTTGTAGATAAGAAGCCAAAATCATCGTTGATTGTGCAGATACCGTATCGCCGAACGAAATGGAAGGAACAAATAGCAATTGCACCATGTTTAGTTAGCCTTGAATCTCCGCATCTAGATTATAAATCTTACACTCCTTGACATCCCATGCTTCTTCTTCGTCATATTCATGTAAGCTTCGAGGTCCAATTTCTACAATAGCAAAATATCCATCAACTAATCGCCCTAAACAAGAAATTATTCCATTCAATTCGTGCTTGTCTACCTGGAAGAAGCACAACTTGACCATTTTCTACTTGTTCTATGGAGCCACATTTGCTAACACCAGGCATTATTCGACAACACCATGGTAATCTTGCAAATTTTCGATACACGTTGCACAAATGATCATCCACAGTATATTTCGTTCGTATTTGCATAGCAAGTCGTCCATAAGGTGCATTTCCAAATCCTTCAACGATCAATTCCGATGATCCAATGCTTTCTTGTGACTGCCTATAACTAATGTCATGGTCATCATCTGGCAACAAAACAATTTGTGTATCATCACAATTGATCGAGTATGGAGTTAGCTTAGGTAAACCTTGGGACCTCTTTGCAATACACGGATCATTTGGTCCAGGTACATAAATCACACGGCAAACAATCATTTCCAAGCGAGAAATGAGTGCTGTCATGTCACCTTCAGCTGCAGCAATTTTTTCAGGCGACGAACGCTCAGCTGGTTGCACAAAATCGCCACACACAAGAACAACGTCCACAGGCCTACGTCGAATCACGTAGTCACACAGTTCATTCACACGAGAGATCGCATTATGCAGATCCGAGACGATGAGCAGCGTGAGGCCGCTGCCACCAGCGTTCATCAAATAATTTCAACTCCGGCTTTTTTCCGGCTTTTTAGCTCTATTTATATAACAACGTTAAGCGAGCAGCCATTTTCAGATTGTCATGAACACGATCTTTACCCCGTGCGAGGTACGAGTATGTCTTTATGTGTGTGTTTAATGATATTTAAAGCCTGAAGGAGGGCCTCAACCGATGTATACGTGGTACTGAATATAGTTTGATTGAGGTTTTGATTTTGATATAGTGAAGTGTGTAAAATTAGCATGCGATCAGCGAAAAAATTGGAAGATCATGTAAATCATTCACCATTACATAAAGCTACGTTGCAAGAAAGTGAAGCTGCATTTCGACTTGAATTGAATGGCGGGGTAAGATGGTTTTAATGAGTTGAACTTGAAGTTTTGATAGAAAATGGATGATCGACCGATTTCACCTTGTCGACAACGATTGATTTATGATGGAACAAAATTGTTTTGGAGAGTTAATGAAACTTTGGAATTGCACATTTATGAAGCGATTAATGCAAGTATGATTACTGTTGTTGGACAGAAAACTCAAGCTCGCATGGTAATATTTAAAGAAGAATTGTGTTTAATCTTGTTTCTCTTGTAGAAAATTCAACCATTAGTACTTGATTTACAACTTCTTTACAAATGCATTGCACAAGATAATGAAGATCACAAACAAAATGATGATGAAGAAAAAGTTGATAACTATATTGATTTCTTTTACTAAGTATTTCATAGAGTCAAACAGCAAAACGTGAAGCAATCATTAAATACATTTTGTCTCGTTTACACGCATCCAAAGATAATTCTGAAGTCATTTCCTTACATATCCAAAAGCAAAATACAGATCAATACGATCCTACCATTACCAATCCATCCAACCGAGCTCATGCTATAGTTTCCGATACTCTACCACGTCGACGACATACTTATGATGATGCAAAGATTGTTCAAAAGGATCTTGACGTCCACACGGAAGCATTAAAAACGTCGCGCCAAGCTGCTGAAAAGCACAGTGAAGGCATTCGTCTTGCACTCGATGCGTTCATTGATCTAGGAGCTTCAGTAAAATCACATCCTCGTGAAGCAAGTCTCTCATGGCTTGGTGCATACAATCGTGTACGTCAACGCCATGATGTCGATGTGATCAAAGCTCGAATGAAGCATGGCCATGATACTCCATTTAAGTAACACTTTTTCGCTTGCTAGATAACTATTCAATATATCAAACTGTACAAGTAGACAACTAACAATCACAATCGAACAGCAACAGTAATTAGGAGAATTATACACTAATTAAAACCAAGTCAAAATGGCAGAGCCGGTACCCCTCGTGCGCGTCGAGGCCGATGGTTCCTTCCATTTAGATCAACAAGCAGTGGAAAAGCTCGATAAGATCAAAGGAAAGCTTGCTGTTGTGGCTGTGGCTGGGCTCTACCGCACAGGGAAATCGTTCCTGCTCAATTTGCTTGTCAATAGCCAAACTCCTGATGCTACCATGACCATGGACCATGGTTTTGCAGTGGGAGGAACTATTAATGCGTGTACCAAAGGTATTTGGATGTGGGGAGAACCATACGTATTAGAAGATGGCACTTCGGTGATCTTTCTCGATACAGAAGGCATTGGATCGGTTGATCGAGAGCAAACGCATGATACTAGATTATTTGCACTTGCATTGTTATTGGGATCATATTTCGTGTACAATAGCCGTGGTGTTATTGACGGAAATGCTGTGGAAGATCTTTCACTCGTTGTAAATTTGTCCAAACATATTCAGACATCAGCTACGTCCCAAAGTAATCCTGGGGCATTGCATGAATTCTTTCCCTCATTCTTGTGGGTCGTAAGAGACTTTACACTCCAACTATTAGATAATGGCAAAGAAATTACATCCAAGCAATACTTGGAAAATGCTTTAAAGCCTCAGGTATATTTCTGGTAATTATAGTAAAGGCTAAAGAATTGTAGGGTGGATTTTCAGCTGATGTTGCTGCTCGTGACCAAATTCGTGCTTTGCTGTCTGATTTTTTCAGAGATGTAAACTTGAATCTATGTCTCTAATCTAATAATCTCTCGTAGCGGGATTGTGTTACGCTTGTTCGGCCTGTGGAAGATGAAGCTCAACTTCGCAACCTACCTAATATCCCTTATGGAGAATTGCGTGAAGAGTTCCGAAGCAAATTCGAAACTATGAAAAAGCGATTATTTGAAAAAGCTCAACCAAAAGCTCTCTTCGGTAAAGCTCTTAATGGTGCCATGTTTACCAACCTTGCGAAGTCTTACGTGGAAGCATTAAACAGTGGCAAAGTAAGTTTATTATCAACTAGGCATTTTCCTTATTTCTATTAGGCACCTGTAATTTCAAGTGCATGGAGTCGTGTTGTACAAGCACAATGTGAAGATGCAGTGGATGAAGCTGTTGAAATGTACAAGAAGCAAATGAATACGCGAGTATCCGATTACATTGAAGGGAAGGAAGGCTTTAGTGATATTCTCGAGGCTGCAGCAGAAAAGGAATTCGAAGCAACTGCTAATGCTCAAATCATTAATGTTGGTGGTGGATCAGCTCAGTTTGATGAGTATGGTAATTTAAAGCGATATACTCAGCCACCACCAATGCCTCCAAGTGACCTTACTGTGTCTGCTACAGCGACAGAAGAAGAACTTGTAGCTCCTAAACCTGTGGTGCGTGAATCAATTACACTACCAGCTACAGTAGATGAAATTGAAGAAGTTCACGCACTCTGTCTCCAGCATGCAGAAAAAGTTTTGAAGAATGCTGACATTGGAGATCAACCTGATATGCAAGCCTTTAAGGTTGGCTTCATGTTTTTGCATTTGCTAATGTTTTATCGATAGACCACATTCCGTCTAGCCACCAACAGCATTTTAGAAGTGTACAAACAAAAGAATGCAGCAGCATCCATGATCTATTGCAAGAATCTACTCACTTTCTTGACTGAGCGTAAATTCAATCGTTTTCATCAACCTGAATTATCGCCACTTGAATACTACAAACGCACATCTAATTACTTGACAGAATTGGATGCTGTGTACGAAGACTATCGACGAATGGCTGTTGGACCTTCTGCAGATGCTGCGTATTGTGCATTTATGAGTCAAAACATCTTTAACCAAGCCATCGAATGGACAGAAGATACAAATAAAGCTCATGCTTCTGCACTTGGAGCTCTTCAGGTATTTACCATCAAACCATGTTATAGTCAAAATGCTTAGAATGAATTGAGCACAATCAGCCTTCAAGTTGCTAGTGCACAAGGTCAAGCTACTGCCATGAAAGAATTAGCACAACAAGACATCCTTAAGTCAGAATCGAGTTTGAAAGAAGCTGAACGCAAATCCAAAGCCGAAGTTGATGCATTACGAGCATCTTTAGAATACAAGACTCATGAGCTTGAACATGTTTTGAACCACAATGCAACTTTACGTCGTCTGGCAGATACAGCGGTATGTTATTTCATTACCTAGTAAGGCTAAATGTGAACTAGCAACAAAGCAATTTCAGAGCAAACGAAGTTGCTACAAACAAGAGTCCTCAATTATATGCAGGATACTTGATTAAACAAGGTCGTCCAATGCCAAATGCTCCACCAGGAACTCGTGTCAAGTGGCAACAACGCTATTTTGTTCTTAATGGCCCTGCATTGCGCTACTACAACACTAAAGATGACTTTGAACGTGCACGAAGTGATGATCCGCCGATTGATGTATCCCGTGCTGTAATCGAAGAAGACAAGGAAGTCCCTGAAGCATTTACGATTTCATTCCCAGACAATTCGCACTACACTTTGCACTTGCATGCCAAGTCCACTTATGTCAAAGATGAATGGATTGAGCAATTGCTCAAGGTTCGTCGTAATGTTGTACCTCGAGGCGCCCCATCGTCAGTCAGCTACAGTCACGGTTCTCGTGAGTTTTAAATGGTTTAACTACCCTCAATTCATGTCAGCATTGTCTTCTGATTCTTCATGGTCTGTTGCTCCTGGTAAAAACATACCACAAAGTTGTCCTGCATTTTGTATAATAATCGGCTTGAGAGGTAAACCTGACGAAGTCCCTACTTCATCAAAATCATTTAAATACGCCATGTCTTCTGCAATCAATTGCCCAAACACAACATGTTTTCCATCAAGCCAGCTAAGCTATAACATTGATTAGGTATAAATGATATCAGCAATGCATTTTACATGGTTTAAACACACAAAGAATTGCGATTTGTTAGTGTTCCCTTGATGGGCCATGGACAATGCACCAGGTACATGCTACATAACAACATTGATCAATCAAGGTAAAAATGTATATTTGCCTTGAACATAAATCCCTAATCATTTCTACAGCTACTGTTAAGCAAATTAAACTATACCTCGTCATCAAAAGCCCGTCCAGTTGCTGCTACACCTCCCAGTCCATTACCTAGTTGATTTATTATGAAGAAATGAACTTCAGACAACAAACATACCATGAGTTATATCCCCACCTTGAAACATAAATCCAGGAATGACACGATGAATATTACATCCTTTATACCTTTCCAGACATTTAAGGTAATGAAAAAGATGTAATATATGTTACCAAAGCCATTTTGTCTTGGAAGCAGAACCTTTTTCTCCTAGTTAAAGAAAACAATCTAGTAAATGATTAAATACAAAAGAGAACCTGTGCATAATTGCCGAAAGTTGTTTGAAGTTAATGGAAGTTGTTTGTAAAAAAGCTAACAAAAATTCAACAAGTTAATTACAAAATGAACATTTACTTCAAAGCGAAGTCGTCGTAAAGGATCATGACCGATAGCAATATCTAAAAACACAACTGGGTTTCCTCGTCCACTGCCCATTGTAAACTTATAGATGCTTTGAGGTTGAGTCATCGTTTAAAGATGGATCTTACAAGGATAGATGATATATTATCTTATTCATCTTCGTCTCTTCTATCAATTTCTTTCCTAGTACTATTCCATGTTCGATGTCCTGTTGTGTCTTCCCAGCTTAATTGACCAGCTTTAGATGTACTTAATTGTACAACACCTTCTTGTTCTAAATGTAGCATTTGCAGCTTCTTTTTAATTTCATAAGACACTGGACTCGAACATGATGTTGGTGTAGCTGATGTTGTAGTCCTATTTTCTTGATTATTTCCATTAAACTTTGGATGAAGTTTTAAATTGAAAAATGCAGAGGAATTGTCAACTCGCTTATAACTTTTATCTCCAAGATTTGAATGTTGAGGAAGTTGATTTCGTTCATCTATGTATTCACGATGTTGTTTTGATCCCACCCATGAGTCTAAACGGGATTCAGAATCACGTTCTTGTTGCAATAAACGAATTTTATGTGGTGATGTCATTTTATGTCGACTTGGAGGATTTTCAGGGACATAAGTGTTGGCATTAATACGTATTCCTTGTGGTCTTTCTTCACGAACAAGAGGCATTGTTACTCGTTTAACACCTTCTTTACGAGGTTCTTTTGGTGGTAGCCGAATTCGTGGTTTTATATTGGCAAAATGATCAATTGGTGGATGGACAATTGGAAGGAGATGACGACGTTCAACAAGCTCATTGTTATACGATGGAGGAGCTGGAACATGTCTTCTTTCTTGACGCCACCAGGGTCGTTCATCCATTTCAATTTATAATCACAAATTCTATCAATAACCTTTTACGTCGAAACCAAACATGCTAATGCTAACAATGATTTAAAAGGAGAGAGTTGAAAGCATATATTACAATTAATCATGTAAATCATGCTTGTAATTGATAGTTTAAGGATTCAATCAATGTTCATTTAAGATAGTATGTATAATATTTTATGTGAGAATGAGACATTGTTGGTATTTTGTATTGAAGTTATGACAGGACCAAAGGACAGATCCTACATGCGTGATACAACATGTAGCAGCACTCGTATGAAAGCCAAACAAGAAGAACGCCCTATTGCAAAGGATACTACTGCTACGAATCGATGGAGATCTCCAAGTGCTGCTGTATCGACGCCAGCACGCCGACCTGCAAAGAAAAATGAGAGAAAAGGTCATCCACGTCCAAGTGTTCGTGAGGAATTTGAAGCAGCTACGAAAGCATTTACAGGCTTACAAAATGAATGGATTGATCGACTTTGGATGATATACAATCGTATGGATGCAACTACCAACAAGTCATTGACAGGATCAAATTCACCATCAAAAACAGACATGAGACAACATTATGAAATGAAAATTGCAGATTTGCATGATGAAATTGAAGAACTGACAATTAAACTAGAGAAAAGTCAAGCTGAAAAAGCATCTGAAGCTACTTTACAACGTGATGCAATGTACATGGAAATGGAAAATTCACATCGTCAAAGTAAACGAGATTTGGAAAATGAAATCATGAGTTTAATGGCTGAAAATCGTGATCTCCATGCTGAAAATGAAGTACTTGAGCAAGAATTAAAAGATATTCGAGAATCTGTGCCCCAAGACACTTCAAGTCCTCAGGACAGTGATCTGTGTACTTTAAGACAAGACAATGAAGAATTACGCTCAATTATTCAATTAGCCAACAACAAGATATCACATGATGAACAAGTCATTTATCAACTCAAGCAACAATTCAAAGAGTTAAAAACTTCACCAGACAATCAGCATGATGAATGGAGCCCAACAAAACAACTCATCTTTGGCTAGTTAAATATTCAACAGTAAATGTTAATAAGAAAGACCTCGTTTCCATGACTTTGCTAAATGATCGTAACTGTTTAGCGCCAAAATATGAGTATCATACCTAAAGGATTGCGAGGAAAGAAGAGGAAATCTCATATTGGAATCAAACTAGAAGCTCTTGACTCTCCAATCAATCCTAAATTGTATGTGGTAATGCTTAACAGTGTTTATATTAAATAAATTAGGCTTCCAGAACGAGCTCAAGCACTTTTATCGTCAATAGGAAATTTAGCTTACAACCAACTACCTCCTGAATTATTACAAGGCTATGATATTGATTTATCGGTATTATAACATGATATATATACTTAATTCATTGACTTTAGATGTGGACATTGATTACATTTGATTCCTGTTTGGAGAAATTAACTAGGAATCAGTTTTCAGTAGCTACAATATCAAATCAAGCACTTGAATCACCAAAACACCTAACTAAAACACCCTCAAGTAGACAAACTGAATTATAATGAATGAACTAAAGAATGCTAGTGTCTCCATCAAAGCAGATTAAAGGAATGAGTATCAATCTTAAAAATGGTGAACATGTATGCTATACTCGTTAAATAGTTTAGGATAAACACTTTTAGATCACCGATCGTGGTATTCGCAGCATTATTTCGTCTGTTGGTACATCATTGCAATCTCTAGTACTAAAAAGTTGTCCAAAGGTTAAAACCAAATTCACTTTAAAGTTCTGAATTGAGCTGTAGATTACAGATTTGGTTATACATGCAATTGCAACAAACTGCCGATACATTCGTCGCTTGGATTTAAGTCATTTACCTCAACTTGATGGTTCGGGAATAGCTGCTCTTGGTGATTGCTGTGGTTATCTTGAAGGTTTTTACCGAATGCTAAAAAATAATTCATGTCTTCGTATAGAACTATCTGTAAATGGTTGTCGGCAGCTACCAGAATACGTCTTGCTCAAAGTCACATCAGGTTGTTACCGTCTACGAGTATTAGATGTTGCCCAATGTTGCCATGTAAAACACAAAAATGGTTTAAAGTTAATAGTAAGGTAGATGACAGATCAACTATTAACATCGATTTCTCAATCTTGCCGCCATATCCAACATATTAACGTAAGCGAGTGTAGAGAGGTGAGGGCTAAACTACAGTCATGAATAATATAGGACTTTAGATATCTGATGTTGGCTGGCAAAAACTTGCATTATCATGTCTAGATCTGACACAAGTTAACTTGACTCGATCGGAATTTCAATACAAGCTTACAGATATGTGCCTTCTTTCATACTCAGAGCACTCTAAAATTCTTCAGGTAATGCTAAGTTTGCTTAAATAACTTGATGAAATAGTAGCATATTAGTCTTTCAGGATGTGACTATCTCACTGACGCAGGAATAAGTTGGCTAGCATCAGGGTGTGCTGCATTAACTCATGTGGATATTTCATATTGTGTCAAGCTTACCGATTATTCCTTACGATCACTTGGGGAAGGTTGTTTGCATTTATCATTCCTCGATATATCGTCTTGTGCCCGTATGTCTGATGTTGGGCTTAAATACCTTTCTGTCGGGTGTAGTGAGCTCTCAACTCTTCGTATGAAAGGCATTATCTTTGCCTCAGCTGGAGCAATAGACAACACACAAGATAGTCATACTTTACAAGGTTTTGCTGCCTTAGGTCTTCGGTGTACAAAGCTCCAACATTTGGATGCCACAAAATGTATTCGAATTGACGATGTAATACTATGAAAATGATCTTGTTGACAATTGTATAGATGGCTTTGAAGAAGATTGCCCATGGATTTCATGATCTGGTATATTTGAGTTTTGTACAATGCAGTAAAATTACAAGTTCTGGCATTTGTTCAATTGCAGCTCATTGCACCAAATTGAAATCACTACTTTTGACTGATTGTATTCATATTGACGACAATGCACTCTCAAGCATAGGAAAACATTTGCATAGTTTGGAAACACTCAAGCTTCGTGGGTGTGAACGCATTTCAACCAAAGGAATTCAAAAGATAAGTCAAGGTTGCCATCTTCTTTCAGTGCTTGATCTCACAGGTTATTTCATCAAAGTTGACATGAGTTAAAAATGTTTAGGCTGTACACTCATTGATGACATGGGCCTTTTGGCAATATGTGAAGGATTAACTAATTTACAAAACCTTTGGTTGTCAGGTCTTCAGCAGCTGACGATTGTTGGTATTTCATGGCTTGCTGAAAGATGTCCTAACATTATGTTACTCGATGTCACGGTGTGATCTACGCAATGAATTATTTGCTCATATCAATTAGCACTCATCTATAAGTCACGTTGCACTTAAACCACTTCGAACTGCTTGGAAGTACGGTGTTTTACGAGATATTTCTAAATGCCACGGCATCTTTCCTCTGCACCGAGCTCAAGATATGCTTTTCATTGATAAATATGGTCACTGCTGGAAAGCAGCTATCAAAATCCAGGTACACCACTTGTGTTCACAATAAAGAACCATGAAGTTAGTGCATGTATCGTGTTAAAGTTGCAAGGCGAATAGCTGCTGCTCAACGAGAGCAAGCCCTAATGCGATGGGCTGCAAACAGAATGCAAAGTATATTTCGAGGTCGTCAAGCTAGAAGATATGTATGGGTTCGTCGTCTTCAGCTTCGTAAACAAACACAAGCAGCTACACTCATCCAGGTTGATTCAATGGATTTAAACCAGCTAATTATGTAGTGTACATATCGAGCTAAAAAAGCACGTGAGCTAGCTGAACGACTGCGAAAAGAAGCTGAAGCTGCTCACCGCGTTCGAATGGCAATTCGCATTCAAACAGCATGGAGATGCAAGAAAGCAAGAGGTTTACTTATAGCCAAGCGTGAAGCATTGGCACAATTAATTAAAACCCGCAATGCTGCGGCTCGTGTGCTTCAGAGAAGTTTACGAAAATTTGTTTGGAGAAAGCGAAGCCGCTTACATCATGAAGTAAGGCTGCTTTTTGAGCATATAATTCTTCCTAAAGTAATATTAGGCTTGTTTAGCCAGGCACCGAGAACGGGATGCAGCAGCTCGCAAATTACAAACTATTTATCGTGGCCGAGCTGCAAGGTTAAAGGCATTAGAATTGCGATGCAAGCAAGAAATTATGTTGCTTAAACGGCACTGTGCAGCAACTTTATTGCAGCTAGCTTTTCGCCGTCGAAGAGAACGAAGAATTTTTGCACTTCGTGTTGCTCAACGTGTAGCTGAGACTGCTGCAGCTACAAGAGTTCAAAGACAATTTCGTGCTCGAAGAAATATGTTGGCTTATCAAGTGCTTCAGTACAATCGTCAAATGCAAGCTTTAATAGTTGCTGCTCGTAAAGTTCAAAGTGCATGGAGGTGTAAACAAGGTAGAGTTTTAAGTTGACACTTTTTCACCATGAAACTAGGTCGTTTGGGTTTACACATGCTTAAGTTTTTAAAAGATAAAGAGTATGACGAACGAGTAGCAGCAGCAATAAAGCTCCAAACCATCTTTCGAGGACGTAAAGCACGTCAATTTGCAGCTAAAGCACAACAAGATGCCATTTTGGTAAGATTCTCATGATGCAATTTGGTTGACTTTTTTGGTGAAAGCGATTAATCATGGAAGCAAAAATGAAGAATCACTTGGCTACAGTCATTCAAGCTGGTTGGAGAGGGAAAAAAGGACGAGACCGCCATAAACAAGCAATTTTCGCTCGTAAAAAGCTATGGAAAGAAGTTCCCAATGTTGAAAATGGCACCAAAGTCTACTATGTAAGTTGTGATAGTTTTTTTCACTCATACTTTTCTAGCACCAAGACACTGGAGAAATACGCCACCGAATGCCTCAGGATATGCTTGATTTACTACCCCACCCACACTGTGATGATTGTGGTAATTATTTTGACTTTACACTTTAATTATCATTGAAATAGATGTAAAAGAAGCTGCTACCGAATGTAAAGATTGCCAAGAGTTCTTTTGTAAAGAGGTAGTCTTGTGTTTAAGGGTAAAATTAATGATAAATGCCGTAGTGCTTTGAAGCAATTCATGCTGGTGGTAAACGTCGTCGTCATGGATTTCGCTCTCTATACGATTACTACAATAAACGAATTGATTATGGTGAAGGCGAATTTCCATCTTTATGGCCTTCAGAAATCGAGCAAGATGAATTAGATGGATGGTATTTACGTTCTTCCACCGTGCGTGATCCTGATGTTGTGATCGATGTTTGGGAAAAATATATCGATCACAACACCCATCGAGAATGGTATTTCAACAACAAAACTAAAGTATCTACGTACGTTCCGCCCGAAGAGTTTAAAGCTTCAGCACAAGCAATTTCCCTTGCTTGGGTTCGCAAGTACGATATCACAAACCGAGTGGATTATTATTTCAACCAAATCACTGGTCACCGCACTTTTGATCGACCAGCTACGTTCATCGAAAAAACATTAGATAAATCAACTACGTACACCGAGATAGCATTAGATCAACCAGCAACGTACACCGAGATAGCTCAACCAGAAATATTAGCTACTGAAATCTGGAGTAAACATTGGGATGAAGCATACCAAGTTTATTATTATTTCAACGCAGCCGCAAACGAGTCAACGTACGAGCGTCCAGAGACCTTTAACGAGTAAAGAGAACACGATTTAAGCTTTCTTGTACTACAATACTTTGACTTTGTAGTTGATTTGATGCCAAGAAACTTTGACAATATTTAATTTGTGCTGTAATTGGATTCTCTTGGCACACAAGCTCTGGGATGCTAATCAATTGGATTCCAAGGGCACGAAGGCCTTGAATACATTCTTGTAGCTTTGATTGCTGCAAGAATCGACAAAAAAAATAGCGTCGACCTTGGGAAATGCGAAGAATTCGTTTACCAACTACTACTTTATCGGGCTTTGGAAAGCAACGAGAGAACGATTTGGACTTAAAGCTCACTGTAGATCCATCCAGAGAGAGTTCATGTAAGCTCTTGGAATGCTTAATCTTTCCATCAACTTTGACAACAAGTTGCACAAGATACGTTTTCATCATTTGATTACAATGATGATGATTAGAAGATGGCAGCAGGTGCGAGGAATTACCTATAAAGCGATACCTGCAGTGCTAAACACACATGAACTCGCTCAAGGGCCTCGTGTTGTGTACGTTGAAGGCCCATTTGGTAAAAATCTTCCTTTGGTTGAGCCTCCATGTGATATTATTAAGCTTTCAGATCGAGTATTGGCACTTACGTTTAAAAACACAAAGGAATTGCAACAGAAAGCTATTAAAATTGATGGAAGAAATGTAGATATGCCTTTGGTTCCTATTGAATTGAAGGATTCTATTGTGAAAGCCTCTCCTTTGGATTATACGACCCAAGCACTCATGTCAGGAAGAAATAACATTGGAGTTTTTCATTTGACAACATCTAAAATTACAAAGAGAGGTCTGGAAGCTGCTTTTGAACGGGAATTGAAAGAAAATAGTCAAGGCTTTGCAGGATTGTTTGCTTTATATGACAAGAACAAGCAAGAATACCATTATTATCGTGATTCTCCACTTCATATATTTACAATGGAGTGTGATGAGCCATCTACAGTTCTTGTGAATCACATGGCTAAAATTCCTTTAGACGCAGCTCGTCTGTGGGAACTTTGGCTTGTGCAAGGCAAGAAAAATCGTTTATTTTTTAAAATCCCCCATGGTATTGTGGATGGCACTGGGTGCATGGAGATACTGGAACGAATATTGGCTGATCAAAATCTACCTCATAAAAGTCGAGCTATTCGAAGCCTCGTGAAATATGATTTATTTGATCAAATCTATGGTGCATTCTATCGTTTAATTCAAGATGCAATACGAGCTCAAGTGCCTTATTTGGGATGTAATTCAGCTGAACCAGCAACTAAATTTACTTCTTTGGGATCATTTTACAATTCATTATCCCCAGCTACAGAATTTCATCAAACAGAGCTATTTTATAAATCACTTGCATCTTTTAAAACCATTGCTAGACATTTCAATGTTACTATTAATCATGTTCTTATTGCTGTACTTGGTGGTGCATTACGATCAACTTTATTAAATAAATTTGATACTTCTGTCATCAATTCACTCGACTTGTACACAAGAGTCCCAGTTAATGCAAGACAAGATGGTCAAGTCGAAGCCAATCTAATGAAAGCTGATTTACTTTTAATTTGTTTGCCACTTGGTGTAAACATTGACAATGATATCGAACGACTCCTAAAAGTGGCTAAAGCTGGTAGAACAATCCAAAATGGTATGGATATCGCACTTCGTCGTGTACTTCGTGATTTCAGTTTGACTTTGTTACCACGATTTATGCTAAAATACCTTCCATTTCGTCAATCATGGACTTGCCCCATGTATGTAAGCAATGTTGCAGCTTCTTCAATCCCATTGACAATAGCCAATTGTCCATTAAGCGATTTTTACTTTATAAGCTCTGATCTCGAATATCGCAATGCTCACATGATTGAAGTTGTTGTGGTTTCATACAATGGTAAAATGCAATTTAGCCTTCGAACTCTCCTTGGGCATTCTTTTGATTTAAAGTACTTTCGATCTGAATTTGAAAAGCGATTAACATTTATGCTTGATGCATGTAATTCTTTATAAAATTTGTCAATTAGCGAGCATCCTAATTTTCATCAAAAATGACAATATAAAATTTACGAGGTTATCATTAATTTATCAAGTTTGAGATATTCATCAACCTTCCTTGGCCATGTTACGAGTAATTCGAGTCTTCCAACGCAATCGCAATGGACTCGCCTCCATGGATGCATTCCGCTATCACAGTGGCCATGCTCATAATGATCATGACCATGATCACGATCATCACCATGATCACGATCATCACCATGACCACGATCATCATCATGACCACGTCGTTGACGAATTAGCAATTGGACCACCAATTGTGCACCACCATTCCAAGACAAAACAGCATTCGGGGCTTCAAAAGCAAGTACTCAATCTCTATCGATCGTATCTACGCATTGCATACGAGAAGGAACGCAATGGTGAAGAAAATTCAGTAAATTTCGTCCGTGAACGATTCCGTACTGAAGCGACATCGATTGATCGCATGAACTTTCAAATGATCGAGTATATGCTACGCAAAGGCGAACGTCAAGTTAAACAGTTCAAAGCTGCCAAGAATGCTTCGTTCGTTCGCGTTTAGTAGAAAGTAGATTAGTTAGTCTGTCACAAATACATTCACCAAAATGGCGACATGCGGTTCTCTGCACATGCAGGCAAGGAAACTCGTCTTTGAGCTCAAGACGCAGCTCGGGTACTTGGAGCAGGGTACAGGGGGCTCTCAAAGCCTTGAGATGCAGGCCAGAGAGAACGCAGCAGCTTTGAGTACGCTAATCAGCCAGCTTGACTCTCTTGTGTACAATGAAGCGATCGGGAGCCGTGAGATGTGGACAAAGAAGGTGGCACAGCTTCGAGAAGAGTACGTGCTGCTTAATAACACGCTTGAACTACGCTGTATTCAGTCAAGTCGATCGCAAATTGAGCTGCAGGAACGACAAAAGCTCCTCTCAAGACGTGGAGGCAACAATCAGAACAGCGATATCGCACTCTTGTCCCAAGAACACAATTCTCTCTCTCGTTCATCGCAAATGGTGAGCGATATCACGGATTTGGCGTATGCAAGCCTTGGCAATCTAAGTACATTGATTGCTACTTGGAATATGAACTGATAGAGCGTAGGTGATCAAAGAGACCGAATGAAAGGTGTACAACGTAAAGTGCTCGATGTTGCCAACAGATTAGGACTGTCGAGTTCATTGCTACGTGTGATTGAAAGAAGAGATACTGTCGACAAGTGGATTGTATACGGAGGAATGGCACTTGTGCTCGGCTTTATGTATATCTGCGTAGCATATTTTCGGGGATAAAAGATAGACTAAATGACAAAACAAGTTGATTAAGATGATTGTAGAAATTGGTGTTTGAGGGCTTCTTTCACGGTAATTCGCTTTGATGGGTCCAATGTGAAGATTTTATCGAGAAGATCTTTAAATTCCATCACTTGTTTTTTGTCATCGTTTTGAGCACGTGACAACATTAATGCAGCACCAAGATCTTTAGTTGGATTCATATTGTTGATTACACGTAACATTGGTTTGGCTAACAAAAGAATGAGTTAAAATGCTATTGAAAAGGGTATACCTGATACACGATCAATTTCACGACTAATAAAGCGTAATTCTTCATCAAAATGAGGCTCCATCATGAATTTTTCAACGTATACAGATCGATGTCGTCGTAGTAATTTCGATGGAAATCGTCCTTTCACTTCCATAAAAAGCTTCAGCATATCATTGTTGGTTTGACCAGGAAACATAACTTTCCCAGTGTACATTTCATATACACAACAACCAATACTCCACATATCAACGGGATGATCGTAAGGTAATCCCAAGATAATTTCAGGAGCACGATAAAAGCGACTGACCAAATATGGTGTTGGATCATGGACTTCAACACCAGATAGTTTGAATGCAGATCCAAGATCGCACAATTTTACCATGGATTGTTTCTCATCGAGCAACATATTGTCTGGTTTGATATCTAATGTCATATCAGGAATTTATCCATTTTATAATCCATACCAGCATGAACAACACGATGTTTGAGCAGGTGATCCAAGGCAAACATCAATTGTTTGCAAAACACTTTAACACCACGAAGCGAAAGACCATCACGCCCGCCGAACTTTTTCATAGCTTCACGGACATTCATTTGCATTGGTTCAAAGACCATTGCAACATGGTTTCGATGCTCAAAGGATGATAAGAGCTTTACAACATATTTGCTCTTATGACCGACCTGCAATTCTTGAAGCAATTTGATTTCATTTTGTGCAGCATCACGCATTGTGTCATTAGCACGAATAAGCTTGACTGCGACGGTCTTTTCTTCTCCATTTAATTGAGTTTTGCACAACAATACTGTGGAAAAGACTCCTTTTCCTGCCTAATTTACGTCATTAGTTTGGTTACAAGAACAAAGCATACCACTCCAATGACACGATATTGGTTGTCCAAAACTTCACCGATTGTAGCCCTGTAATAACCTTCATTATCATCGCAATTGCCATGATTATTTTGCACGACCGGACGAGGTATTGCATCTGGTAATCGATTTTCAAAATCTTCATCGTCTGCTGCAAACATATCAAAATCATCTAGATCTTCAGTGGCTTTAGGGGGTGATGGAGCTGGAATTTCTTTGGTATTTGCCATCTCAAGCTCCTCAGAAACCGAAGCGCTCACTTGTTCACCTGGATTTGTTGTATCTGAATCTTTATTGCTCTTAGCTGCCTTGCGAAGCTCAGAGAGGTCGAAGCAGTCTTCTTCTTCAATTTCTTCATCATTTATGTTGATACCGCTATTTACAGCTCCTTGAGTGGCAAGTACCTCTTCTTTTGGGGTGACTTCTACCGCATTGACTGCTTTAGCTGGTGGAATAGCTTTTTTCAAGCCTGCGATCGATGACTTGGCTTGAGCAAGCGCTTTCATGATGTCCATTTTCATTGAACCCACGTCAACCTTGACAGTCGGACGAGCTAAAGCAGCAGTGGGTAGTTTTGAGGTCAATGATACATCAGGCTCTTTTACACTAGAAGTGTTCGGCAATTCCTTCTCGAAAACGACGCTCTTGTTGTTCGTATCACTTGCTTCCTTCACGGAACGAGTCAATTCAGTTAATTTAATTGGGATTGTCACGGGCTTACTCACTGCAGCCGACGGAACTGGCGAGTCTGAAACATTGAAAATATCTGCAATCGTTCGAGTCGCGCTGCTATCTTTTACCGATTGAGCTTCACTAACCTGTACCTTTACGCTTGCTTTTTTTGTTTCTTTAACTGCTGGTGCTTCTACTTTCTTACTTGATTCTTTTCTTTCGACTGAACGACTACGTCGTTTTTGACGCTTGCGATCGCTATGCCTTGGAGAACGATCACGACTACGTCTCCCATGACGTCTACTTCGTTCTCTTGAACGACTTCTGCTTCTTCCATGACGACGTTTTCTCTCGGGTGACCGCTCCTTGCTCTTGTCGCTCATTCTCCAACTCGATTTTCAAATGGCATACTTTACTCTTATTCGTTGAAATAGAAACTATCACAATGTTTAATTGGTTATTATTCTTGAATTTTACATTGGACAATATAAAGTATTAGTTAATTCTTATTGGTTACTTCATAACATTATTGTGATTGGATAATCGAAATACAGTACAGTAAGACCTCCATCTCACAGATACTTCCTTTGTTCGGAATTAATTGCCCTTTTCAGAATATTGCCCTAGTTTTCAATACATTATTCAAGATATATTTTGCTCAGTAAAACATATGAATATACATGCAATACGTGGTAATGAAGAAAATACAGTTGTTTGATGTAAATTACCACTATTATT
>JNBS01002317.1:0-10555 GCA_002081575.1 Thraustotheca clavata
TTACTTAACATTCCTTTACACTATCAAACCATGCTTCACCCATTAAGCATGCACTAACATTGTTCATTCCTAATCGACGCCTTAGTGTACTTGTGGAAATAGAAGCTGTTAATAAGCTCATCGCTCTACATGTTTCAATGCTAGCTATATAACGCAAGGCAATGGTTGATGCAATGGAAAAGGCAAAAAAGAAACTCATGTTTGCGGCTTTTTTCTTACTATATGAATATATCAAGGGCTTGTTAATATATATTCTAAATCACGCAAGTGTTATTCATTAAAGCTGACTAATTATACTGCTTTATTATCAACAACGTGGTAAAATTGTCAATTTTAAAGACAGCAATCACAACAATACACTTTGAATTGATAACATTGGAAACAACGCGTAATATTTACCATTCTTTAAACAACCCATTAACAACATGATATTTTATCGTGAACAAGTCAAAGCTTGTCATAATGTTCATGCACGTACTGACAAAATTGACACATTGAACAAATTAATAGATGAAACAAGAGTTAGTCTACTCTGAATTTAACGTTGCGAACATCGTCACTGAAATGTGTAGAAATCCACAAATGTACTAAATCGAATGCACATGCCATATACAAGTTGCTAGCATCAATCTAAGAAGCTTAACCATGCATCAATTGTACAACCTCTATTTTTCTTGTAGCCACTGATTTGTAAAAGACAGAATGACTTCGTAATATGCATGAAATTGTGTGTCTAAATATCTTGAGGATTCAGATTGAAGCTAAAGTTAAAATTCCGATTGTTAATCACAATATGTTGTACTTGATTTATTTTTGTGTATGTATAAACAGTTTTGATGCATCGGTTAGGCATTCGGAACGCTGAAGTAGCTGTGATTAATGATGAGATGATTCAATCAAGTGTTTCAAAAGAGGCTATGGATGCTTTAAATGAAAATGCAATCAATGAATATGATGGTGGCGTTATTGAAGTGGATTTTACTAAATTACAAGTACTTTCATTATCATTTAAAAACATTTTCAAAATTGACAATTTAATCACAATGAAGAATTTATTGAAATTGCAGCTTGATAATAATGTGATTCAAGAAATTGAAGGAATTAGTCATTTGACAAACCTGACATGGCTTGATTTATCCTTTAATAATATTTCTGAAATTAAAGGATTGGATACTTTGAAAAAGTTGAATGACTTGACACTTTATAACAATAACATTGCTAAACTGGAAAACCTAGAGCAATTACAACAATTACAAGTACATTTGATTCATTAAATAACTCTTATTATATGTTGAATTCTAGGTCCTTTCTATTGGGAATAATGCTTTGACAAGTACTGAAGGCTTACTGTATTTAAAAAGTCTTGAAAAATTGAGAGTCTTAAACTTGGAAGGCAATCCTGTATGTGCTGATCCAGAATATCGAGCGTATTAATACTCCTTATTAAATCATGTTATTAAGGTTGTAGGTTTGTTTTAGCTCATTTGGACAGATTAAAATATCTTGACTATTCGCTTGTTGATTTAAATGAAATGATTCAAGCAAGGGAACAATATCAGGTTTTTATATTGCAATTCAAATAGATGCTTAAATAGTTTTAGGATGAGTTGGAAGAAATGAAGGAAGTTAAAGCTATAGAAGACGCTGCCCTTGCTAGAGAAGCTGATCACAAGAAATATATGCAAGTTCTTCAAGAAGCAAATATCATCATTTTAGAAGTATCTCAAGTGGACTGAAAATCATTCATATGATGATGTAGACCCTATTACAAGATATGTTCAAGGAAGACACGGAAATCAGCAAGATTGAAGTTCTACCAGGTAATCTTACACAGATGTGAATGACATTTATCTATTTGAACTTTAGGACTACGAAATCTCATTGATGATTACACTGAAAAAGTCAAGACTGCAACAGAAGATATTAAAGTCATTCTTCTCGAGAAACATTCTCTAGTTCAAAAACAATGCGCTGATTTCCAAACGCAATACAAAAAACAAAGTGAAATGACGCAACACAATAGTATTCACGCATGTGAAAGTTATAAAAAAGCAGTCAAAAAGATTTTTAAACATGCTACAACTGCTGGCGAAGGAGAAGTTGGTGCTCTCTTGGATAAAGCTCAAGGTAATTATTTTACTATCATTAGATCAAATGATTTTTAGGTACTTGCGATGGTTTAAATACTGAATTATTGGAGCATGAATCACTTTTGGTTGAATTTGCACAAGAATCGATTGCATCACTGGATAATCATATTGAAGCTATTGGCAATGAGTCTAGAGCTATCGCAACTGATCATTTTCGTAATATCGAGCAGCTTGAAAATAATTTCTTTGATGCTGTCACGCAGGTTTTCTTTACTATATATGGAAAACATTAAATCAAAAACTAGTTGGCTGCTAATCTTTTGGAGCGAATGGCTACTGAAGATGGCGAAGAAGATGACTTTTTAAGTGATGAATGCCGAGCAATACTGAACGATAGGTTATTCATATTATTTCATCATAGAATTCATAATATAACTCTAGGGATGCTTTGAACAATGCAATCAATGGATCTCATGATATTCATATCGGCAAGTTACTTGCTCAAGAAGACTTGATGCGTGAACAAAACGTTGCTAAAATCCATGATGTAAAAAGTTCAAAATGACCAAATTATCTTAATTTTTTTAGATCATAAAAGCTGCCAAAGATGAAGAATGGTCTCGCAATCGTAAACGTGTGGCTGAAATCATAAACATGAAGGTAATTTGAATCAATGCTTTGGAATATATAGTGCTATGTTTAACGTAGGAAAAGCATTTACGTGAAATCACGTCGTTGCGTGATGAACTATCTCGAACGGATGATGAATTCTACTAGATTCTTGTTTCCATGATTAAATGAATAGAGATATGTGATTATGTATCATCCACATATTTTCCTCGTAAAACAATACATCGACCTTCAAAATGGACATTAGAGTCACGATAATCTTGGTAGTATTCTTTTTCTTCATTTTCTTCACCAGCTTTTAATTCCAATTCACCATTATCCTTGGCTCTGTACAATGGTACAATTTGTCCTTCTAATGCTGTTGTTGATAGATACCGCAATACAATTACACGGCGATAAGGTAATATTGTATTAGCCATTGATGCATGAGGTAATAATGGATGGTGTATTGCCGCCTATATTTTTCATGACGATAACTTTGATGAGATAATTACTTGTCCAGGCTTTAAATCATAAATGACAGATTCAAATTGTTGAACAAAGTCTTGAGTTAGTACATTATCAAATTGAAAATGATTTGATGACTCACTCTATGTAATTGATTAGTTAAAGTATACACAGAAGAGCTACAGGAAGTAAGCCATAAGAATGAAGTTGTGGCAGTACACAAAGTGCTCCACTTGTTGGATGACTCAAATCATCAAGTGAAATCCTAATATACCATTAATTAATTGTAAAAAGTATAATGTACCAGACTGTAGCCATTGGTGTATTTTGTTCTCTTCCATCTTGGTGCCATGGAGTCTCAGGACATCTACTTATTTTTCATTTATAACTTCATCTTAATACATACCCAAATGGTTTACAAAATAAATGAGTTTGAATTAATGTAATATCATGACCACAAATGAACTATTCGTTCTTGAGTAATATGATTCAAATAATTATTTACCTCCACAGCATCAAGTAAAGATTTCTCTCGAGCCTAAAAATGAATAGTTAATTTTTCATTTGCATTTAATTTACAAGATCAAGAAGCCAATCTTCTCCAAGGAGATGTACATTCATAATCCACTCTTTTGATACTTGAACACTACGTTATTTCGAGTCAACGATAACAATTCATAATAGCTAATTAGTACTCACACATTGTCAGGATTCGATCGATATGGTTTTGAATCCTGACACAAGCATTCTTGGTAAGAAATGGCTTCAAAAAGACAACTATTAAATCCATGAGATTAATCATTAATCCTTTGTACAGCCCATAGCTTCATACAATTCATAAGCATCATGTGTGAATTTGAACCTCTCGTCAATCATTTTCCTTTTACTGAAATCAAGTCTAAACAACTGCATCCAATTGAATAATTCAATTACTCCAAAGATATTGATCTAAGCCTTAATAATTCGAATACATTAGCATCTAATGTGTCAAATACATTCATATTTCTACCCTTCACACATAAATACTCGTTTATAAACTCTTCAGTAAGAGAATTGTCATAAACATTCCCAAGAAAAGTTGGGACAACATTTCAATATAATTGGGTACTAAATCCTTTATTTTCATCCAATTTTCTGCAATTGTTTTCTTCATTTTCAAAGACAGCAATCACAACAATGCGCTTTAAATATCAATGCAATAGAAATGTCTCCTTGTCAAGTCAATCTTGCTATAAAGATTCAAATGTGATATTGAATATACCAATCAAATATCCACGACGAGTCTTGTAAGGATATCATTCATAACATTCATCACTAAATCAACATATTAAAGCTAAAAAATACATCTAAAGCAAGTCCATGCTAAGGACTCTTTTACTATAGTCTACAAGGCGTCAACATTGTATTCGTCTTGTTTACAGTACATGTTGCGTGCAATTAGTCTCGAAACGTTGTCCAAGAATCATTTCTTATTTGAACCCAAGATGGACATGTTGACGATGGAGAATAGTTTGACGATCGCAATCGCATTGCTCGTGGTGTATATCGTGCACAAAGTATTTACACGTCAAGTAGTTCCTCCACCCCCACCACCACAGCCAAAGCCAGAAGTGCCGAAAGTGCAGCCAAAGTATTTTACACTTGACGAATTACGTACTTTTAATGGTGAAAATGGTCAACCAATCTACCTTGCAATCAAAGGACAAGTATACGATGTGAGTGAAAAAGAAGACTTTTATGGCCCTGGTGGAGGCTACCATCTCTTTGCAGGACGTGAAGCTGGTAGAGCATTGGCCAAAATGTCATTTGAAGCTGCAGATTTGGATAACACGGATGTGACCGACTTGAATTTCATGGAGAAAGAAGTATTGAATGACTGGATTGTTAAATTTCGTGATCTTAATGCATATCCACAAGTTGGACGTGTTCTTGAGGAGCGGGATATGACTCGTGAAGAATTGGCGAAATATACGACATTGCCCATCTACGTCGCTTTACGTGGTGTTATATACGACGTGACAATTGGAGGCATTGAACATTATGGTCCTAATGGTGGCTATAAACTCTTTGCAGGCAATGATGCTTCACGTGCACTTGCTCTCATGTCTTTTGATGCAATTCACCTTGAAAATCCTCATATTGATGACTTGACAGAAACCCAAGATAAGACGTTAAGTGATTGGGAAGCCAAGTTTAAGACCAAGTATGGTGTTGTAGGCAAACTACTTGATTAAATGTCTATAAACAATTTTGCTTTATTAAGAAAAGTTTTCAGTCTATAGATCAAACAATAGAAATATATTTTCATCTACTTACATAATCTCTAATCTGTTAGAGGATACCAAGGCAGCAATATTGGTACTTGTCATACCATCGTGTACGCCAATTGTTGAGAGATTGATCGACTAAATCGTTGGCAAATTCTTGACATGCAATTTTACCAAGTCCAGGATTAAGACGATCACGAAGACCATCGATTGTAGCCTTTTTTCCACCAGAAAAACAAGGCAAACGAAGCTCTGCTTGGTCATTCACAAGCATCATTTCAACAAGTAAAATAAGTTTGTCCATTGCAGAATGTAATGCCCAATATGCCTTAACACAAAGACTACGAAAGTAGCGGAACGTAGAGCTTCGTGGGCCTCCCTAACATGCAAGTTTATCATTAATGTAAATTCATTTGCTTACCATGAGCTCGACAAATTCATCAGTGAGTTTAAATGGAGCTCTTTCAAAATTGAAATTGTTACCAGGGCTGTTTGTAAAGAGAAAACCAAAATCAATATGGATAACATGACCATCGGCGTCAATGAGAATGTTTCCGTTGTGACGATCTTTAATCTGGAAAATGTAGCAAACCATTGAGTACGCAGCTAAACTCTCAACAAAATTGCGACGTGCTCGTTTAAATCTACTGCTATCTTCTGGACCAAAGTACCGCACATAAAAGTCCCTAAAATGATTATGAATTCTGATATATAAATGATGCTTACAATAGTGTAGTGTAGTCAGGATCATTCTTCTTTAGCGAGTCTAATGACACAGTATCAGGAACTGCTTCAATAAAGCCACTGGTGGCTGAAGTTGCAATAACATCGTAAGGTCTAAATACAGTGAGCTCAAAGTGTTGTTAAGGCATGATTTACCTTAATGTGAGAGGAATATTTGCATCGACAAAGATTTTGTGACATTGGTGGATTAGTTGTGCTGCAAATTGTTCTTGTCGTAAATCATCGTTGCTTTTAACAATCACAGGTATCAATCGCCACCCTGGAAGATTACCGTATTCAGACAATGCTCGCAAACGATCTTCCTTTTCACTCCATCGTTCTCTGAAAACAATTACAGGTTTGGATTGATTTGAGTTCCATCCACCGTCCCCATTTACATGTTCATCACGTTCTATCTTGTCTGCAAAGTCCCCTTCTTCCCAATCTGAGCCACTGCTTCCTGGTGAACCAAGATGGACTACATCAAGTGATGGATCCAGGCCATTGACACTGGAAATGCTTTCAGGTTTGCGTGCTGCAGGTGTTTTATCTTCTTCATCGTCTTCTTCTTCCACAGCACCAATTGCTGGAGTTTTAGCACCCTTAGCTCTACAAGTAAAGAATGAAATTGCTTTAAAATTGCTTGATGTACCGAGAAGCCTTTCTGCCACGTTTTGATGATGATGATGATGAACGACGATGAGCCCATTGTCCCATAGTTTTCTATTTCAATTATTGAATTGACCAGCATTAGATTTTACTACAGACCTTGTTATCATCTTCATCATCAGCTACTTCACCTTCATCCGAATCGGAATCTGAGTGCCTAGCATATTGTGAAGCAATTTAATTTATAATTCTTCATACCCTTCCTTTAAACTCACAGAAATACTCTTTCTGAGTGATTCAACTACAAAAGTTTTGTATTTGATAGCTTCTGATGGGTGATCATTGTGTTGTGGGAACATCGCCACAGTCGACATTGGTGATTTTGCGGCAGCAGGAGTATTACCAGCAGCAACGGCAACGTAAGGAGGTTTACCACCAACTTTTTTCTTGGTTGTGGTAGCATCTGAAGAGTCTTCTACTTCTGGTGCTTCATCCTTTTCATCTTGACTAGATGATAGATCATCTTTCATGGCCACAGTAACACGTTTGTTGAATGGTAAATTCATAGAATAACGAAATCCATCACCATGAGACGATCGAGACTTTCGGTGTCGTGATTTTGGACGCTTTTGTTTCTTTTTTGGTGTAATAACATAATCAACAACTTCGACACACATCAAATATGGCACTCGTTCTTTAGTGGAAAAAGCAAACGATTCTTCAGCAACAATATGCTTGACTCGGTGAAAAGTGTCTCCAATTGGTAGATAAATAACAGAGGATGGGAGTAAAGCTGCTTCAATCTAATGACAAACTTAAATTACTTTTCTTGAAATACAAAGAATACCTCTTTTAGTCCTTGACGAAGATTATCTTTACGATCAACTAATGGTAATGGAATTAACCGATCAGCAAGATCAGTTAAAGCTTTTACAAAGAGAGGTGTGCCCAGGTACTATTAAGATTGAGGTTCATGTATCACTGAATCTACTTACCAATTGCAATTGATCATGACAACCAATAATTGCTTCAGCAAGCTCTAATTCTTTATTTCGCGCTGCCATATCTTTCGTACCTGCTTGAGCAGTAAATTCAAATGCAGATTCTGTTGATGAAGGAAGCTTTAATTCATCTTCTGAAGTTGGGTGGTGTGGTACAGCACAATGAGCTGTAGCCATAGCTGCCATCACTTCTTCACATGTAAGTCCTAAACTAAATAGTTTTGCAGGTACACCGCCTTCCATTTCAATAGCAGCAAGTAAAGGTGCATTTTCTGCAGCAGGTTGTTCAATTGTAGCACTATAAATCAACATTTAACATGCTCAAATTATATTAATAATCAAGTACCTTAAACCTTCCGATGCATACGACACACCGTTGGCACAAAAGGATTCTAAAAACCAATGTAATCGATGTGCAAATGCAAGTGAACGTCGACATTGTGATAATAAAAAGAATTCCAGTTGATGTTTCTTTTCATATTGTCCATGTAATAAGAATGTACATAATTGTGGTATATAAAACTCGACCTAAATCGATCCTAATCAATTGCATCTTTGTAGACTTTTGCATACCGTTTGTGCATCATCTTCATAACATGAATAAAGCTGTTCAACAACATGGTTGTGAGCATATAGTTGCAAGATTACATGAAAAATATTACTTTTACCCTCTTGCTTGGCACGAATCAAATCCACAACATCCTTGAGCTTCTCATCCCAGAATCGACGAAACTTCTCGACATGAACACCATCATCTTCTTCGCTTTCTGTCGAATTGCCATTTACTTTAGTTCTTCTACCACCACGGCAACACAGGAACGCCATGATTCTATTCCACCAAGTAAACTTTATTGTATCGAATAACAATCCATCATGTATTTATTTCATTCTGTTTTTCTACTTATTTTAAGTATTTAAAATGTTACACATTTTATAAAAATACAATCACTTTATTGCTGATAATCCCACTAAGAGATATGGGATCTGGTGAGAATTGGCAATTAATTGACCCATTGCGACAATACATGACTTATAGCTATCCTTGCTTAAATCTACCAAGAGAGACATGCTATTACTATAGTATAAGAGAGAAGCTTACGTAGAAGCGGTGCTTTTAGAGTGACGTGTGCTTGTAATACTGTAATACAGAAACAAAGATATGGACCGGATGGTGTGTATCCGGATGCCGGATAAGCGTCAAAAAGCTCGACTTCAGATTGACAGAGTCATTTACCCCTTGGATTGGACATATCAAATATAATGACTGAGATTGCATCGATCGTAAATCTTGTGAATGAATATGCGTTCTTGTTTGGTAAGAACAATGGAAGCCCAACCCAATTGTTGGAACTCTTTACACCTGATGCAACATTGACGGATGACTTTGTTGGGTTTTCGCAAGGAAGTGATGAGATTCGGGGATCGCTTGAATCGTTGTTTGAATTGGAATTTTTGTCGGAAACAAGCCATATTCCACAAGGACATCATGTTGTGTTTGAAAGTGATAATTCTGCTAAAGTTACAAGCTACACTGTTATGTTTTGGAAATGCAATCCATCAATGATTGTACGATGGACGGATAAAGTTGTCAAGACTGATGATGGATGGCGTTTTCAAGCACGTGTATCGGAAGCTATTCAAAAAAACTTGGAACATCTTGGTGAAATGCAATTGCGTGGAAAGAAGAGCTATGCTACACATGAATAAGTTGTGTTTGCATGGACTTGTGCATCGTTTTTGCTAATTTTGTCTTAAATGCATTCTACCTTGTTTTTTTAACTCTATATTTTGAAAAAGGAGATCAACGCTTTGAATTCCTAGATAACTTTGGGACTGAGCTTTATTACTATTGCTACAAAATTCTCTGTCTAGCACTCTACCACCGTATGCAACCTTAATTGACCTCGTCTCTTTCTGCCTGACGATCTTGCAATGTTGAAATTTTAACCAATCACAACAGTGTTGTAATATGACATTATGCAACAAAATTTGATGATGAGAAGTTTGTTTCTGTCATCTACCACAATGCGACAAGACTTATCTTCTTTCTCAATACAAAATACCCATTCGTAAAGGTATAATTCATCATTCATTTCCTTGCTACTGTGAATCCTTGAAAATATATGTACCAGAGTTTCGTTAAAATTAATAAAAAAATCAATTTTGTTTAATGCTTAACTTCTATACTATTGAAAGAAAACCCCTTGTCTAATACAATTTTTTACCTCTTGCATTAGCCCTTGGTCCCGAATAAGCATCAGGGAAATCAGGAATTCTACGAGGTCACCTTTTTGATAAATTTAAAATATAATAAACGTCGATACCAACATTTTCATATTTAGATCAATAGATTATTTACTGTAATAAGTTGAATATTGTAATAGATTAACGCTGTCATCTTAATGCCTCACATTGTTTAATCTATTCTAACTAATTTAGTACAGAAAAACATAGCTTTGGAGATATCTTTTATGTAATCAGATATGTTGTATCCAGTTGAGCAAAAATAAGCTATGAATTTTAACCAATCAATGCAAAGAATTTTTCTATAAGAAAATGTCGAGTCTGGCCGCGGCGAGAGCCGATAACTTTTACTATCCTCCAGGATGGCGTCCAGAGAAGGGAAGTATTAACAAGTATCAAAAGTCTCATCCTCTTGGAAAGCGAGCTAAGGATATTAAAGATGGAATTCTCGTTGTACGCTTTGAAATGCCATTTGATGTATGGTGTACTCATTGCGAAACACATATTGGTAAAGTATTTAATGCTTTGAAAGACGCTTATACAA
>JNBS01002324.1:0-12341 GCA_002081575.1 Thraustotheca clavata
CAAAATACTTGGAGTTTTTAGTTGCTGGTATGGAAAAGATTGGTGAACGACGTCCAAAATCTGCAGCATTAAAATCAAAGCAAATACGAGGGATTGTAATTCGACCAACAACAGCTCCACCAAAGCCTCAACTTAGGCTTGGCAAAGTAGCATCACAATGATGTTCAGACTCCATAATCTCGTAGAGATGTGTTCCAAGAAGCAAAGGAAATTGATAGTTTCCATCCACTGGAATTGCTTGCAAAGGAGCATAAATCTTTATCAATCCTCTATCTGGAGCTTTGTTAATTGGGAAAACTGCATCAACGAAAACTTTGGGTGCCAGCTTCAAACTTCGTGATGCTGAGGCTGCAAAATAGTCTTGATTTGATACTGAATGGACAAAAGCCGTCAAGATTGCAAATGATGCGTGTGTACGATGACGAAGGATGCATATTGTGATAAATGGACGATATTGCGGTAAATCCATTGAAGGATTGCTGAGATGAAGTGCTTCATGCTACAAGACGATTATTTTAATGCATGAAGTGAATCTGACTTGTTTGGATTGGAATAGAGTCATATCTCTGTTGAATTTACGAGTGGCACTTTGAATAGCAACACCGATCTGCCCAAGAATATGGTAATCTTTCTTTGCAGAATCCTTGCGTTTAAGAACTGAAGGCATTGCTTTGGAAGGCGATAGAAAGGAATTCTAGAAATCTTAATTCATACAAGATATACGAGATGTTCTTACATCCATGGGTACTCCCATGCCAGCATCTTCAATATCTTCTTGTTTTTGTTCTGAATGAGAGTTTGATATCTATGAAGTAGATAATGATCCAAAGCATTCAATTTTTGGTCTTACGACTTGTGGTGTATATTGCTGTGATTGACCAGCTTGCATTGTTGCTTGTGATAATACTTCTGCCATAGAACGATGATGATGAGTGCTTTCATAAACTTTTGGTTTCCTACAAGAGTTGACGTAAATGTTTAAATATTGCAATTTACTTGGTGTTTTCAATTGATTGTCTGGCTGTTGTGTGCTTTCGCGTAGCTACTCGTTTCTTTTGTGCTACTGGAGCTGCAGCAGACCACGTCGAAGGCCTTTGAGCTGCCAAACCAAAGGTCTCACTAAGCAAAGCCTTACGTGCTGTCGTATTCTCTACACCATTTTGTCTATCTTCTTGAACAGGTTGTACAGGCTGCACACGAGGAGCAACAATTGTAGGAATGGTTTCCTTTGCTCTTAAATGACTAGGCTGTCTCTGTTGCCTTCGATCAACAGCAGCATGGTTCAAATTTTCATTAGAACTGCCTTCAATACGAGTTTCTTCAACTCTCTTTGGCATAGCTTTCACAGGACTTTGAAAAGTCAAAATTGAGTTCATTTCCTCCTCTTCATCATCTTCATCTCCGCTTACAGCTCCTTTCATCTTTTCTGCATTAATTCAATTAGAAAATTCATCACATATTCATCCATACCAATGAATGCAGCCATAAGACCTTGTTGGCGTACTTGAACTGCATATTTTGGAGCTGGAACAGGTACCTTTCCACTCCCAGACGTCCCACGAACTTCTCGAGCTCTCTCAAAGCTCTTGGCCAGCGCTTTATTCCTATCAAAGTCGACATCATACACCACTTCTTCATCATCGTCTTCTTGTGATTGCATTTCAAGGTGTTTCTCCCAAATTGTATCCTGGGACAAACAAAAAAATTCCAGCAACATTCGATTGGTTGAAAATGTGAGGCTGTGATTGGTAGATACATCATTATTGTGATTGGCTAAAAGAATTAGATTGTGATTGGATCATTTCTTAAATTGACAAACCGAGGAAAGATGAAGACACGTATGGCGATAGATGACATTAGCGCCATGGTGGGTTCGATACAGAAGAACGTTGTGAACATGCGAGTGACGAATATTTACGACTCGGATGTGAGTAAGACATATATCTTGAAATTGGCCACTCCTGGTTTGCCAAAAGTGTTTTTGTTGTTGCAATCGGGGATTCGATTCCACACGACTGCATATGCTAGAGAGACTGCAAGTGCATTACCATTGCAATTTACAATGAAATTACGTAAGCATTTGCGAGGTAAACGACTTGCAAGTGTTACACAGTGTGCATCGGATCGTGTGATTGATTTTTGCTTTGGTGATGGTGATCAAAGTCATCATTTGATTCTTGAATTATATGCTGCTGGGAATATTATTCTTACTGATCATACATACTCTATTTTATCGCTTTTACGATCGCATACGTATGATGAACAAGTAAAAGTTGCTGTAAAACAAATTTATCCGATGGGAAATGCTATGGTTGTTGGAAATACGGCATCATCGGTCTTTACGAAAGGAACAGATTTGATCTCGTTTATTCAGAATTATATTCAAGATATTGCAACAAAGGAAAAGAGCAAAAAGCAATATACTTTAAAGCAAATTCTTATGAGCAAAGAATCTGGATATGGTGGCTTTGGTCCAACTATTGTTGAGCATTGCATTGTAAAAGCTCATATAGCATCTAACCTCAAGATTAAAACAGTCACTTCAAATGTACAAGTTCCTTTATCTCCAGAACAAGCTGATGCACTTGTTGGAAGCTTAGCTCTAGCGCCAACGTTGATTGAAGATCTTATTGCTAGCCAAGTGACTTTACATGGAGAAGGAAGTGATGCTTCAGATGTATCGGATCATGGATTTATCATTCTTAATCATACTGGACAATTTGATGAATTTACTCCCTACCTCTATGCTCAACATGAAGGTCGTCAAATTCAACGTTTTCATACTTTTGATATGGCTGTCGATGAATTTTTCTCCAAGATTGAAGCTCAAGTGGCAGAAGCTGAAAAGAAACAAGCTGCTGCAGCAGCAGAAACTAAAGTAGACAAACTTAAAAAGCATCAACAAGATCAAATGGAGCAATTTCGTAAAACTCAAGAAGAATGTGTCACCCAAGCTATGCTCATTGAACAAAATCAACAAGATGTGGAAAATGTTCTTCTTGTCATTCGAAGTGCTTTAGCAAATGGTATGGACTGGAAAGACTTGGAAGACTTGGTTAAACAAGAACAGAAAAACGGTAATCCTGTGGCTTCACTCATTCATAAACTTGACCTTGCACAAAACAAAATCTCAATTCTACTTTGTGATAACGAGGCAGATGATGCTGATATGGAGAGTGCTATTGCTTATTGTGTTCCAATTGATTTGTCCATGTCGGCTTTGGCTAATGCTCGTGAACTTTACTCCAAGAAGAAGAAGGCTGTTGTCAAAGCTCTTAAAGCCACTGAAGCCACAGACAAAGCTATTGAACAAGCAATTAAAAAGCATGAGAAGAAACAACAACAACAAAAGCTACAACGCAAAACAATGTATCAACGTCGTAAAGTTATGTGGTTTGAAAAGTTCCATTGGTTTATCACACGAGAAAAGTACTTGGTATTGGCAGGTAAAGATGCCCAACAAAACGAGACTCTAGTGAAGAGATATCTACGAAAGGGAGACTTATATGTGCATGCTGACTTGCATGGTGCAGGTACTTACTCTATTGATGAAATGACAGCCTTAAATATGCATAGCCACTTGTATTATTCGCAATCGTAGCACCAATCCTAATGATCCTATTCCAATTTCTACAATTGAACAAGCTGGGTGTATGAGTGTCTGCCGAAGCAATGCTTGGTCAAATCAAGTGGTTGCTGGAGCATATTGGGTTCATGCAGATCAAGTGTCCAAGACTGCTCCAACTGGGGAATATTTGACTACTGGTAGCTTTATGATCCGTGGCAAGAAAAACTTTATTCCTGCTTCACGACTGGAAATGGGGCTTGCTATTGTCTTTCGAATTGATGAAAGCTCTATCAAGAACCACGCTCAACTTGATGAAGAACATGACGACAAGGAACACAGTTTTGAACGAGAAGGTAGACATTGTTGTTCTGAACAAACATGTTAATATTGAGTAGCACCAGTTGAGGATGATATCAAGGATAGTGTAGAAGTACAACCAACCCCAGCAACACCAGAACCAGTTGTAACTCAATCAGACACTGAAATTGTTAAAGAAGAAGAGGCAGTAAAAGAAGATAAAGTGAGCATTGAAAAAGAGGAAGATGAAGATCAGATCGATGCTGAAGAATCAAATGTCAATGAATCCAACTCTGTTGAAGATGAAGAAGAAAAGACTGTTGAAAATGAACGACCTGGTAAAAAGAAATTGAGTGCAAAAGAAAGAAGAGATTTGAAAAAACAACGCAATGCCAAGGGTGATGTAAATACTCCTGAGCCAAAACCACAGCCCGTTGAAAAGAATGCACCAAAGAATACCCCACCACCTGCACCTGTTCGCGGAAAGAAAGGAAAGCTAAAGAAGATGAAGAAATACGTTGATCAAGATGAAGATGAACGTATGCTTCGTTTGGCTGCCCTTGGACATGTAAAGTCAATTCCATCAGCTGAGCCCAGTGAAGCAACAAATGATAACGATTCTGTGAGTGTTATCAACAATATCCAGGCATTAAAGGATGATGTAGAATGATGAAAGCGTGGATAATGATGAGCCAACACCAAGTGAAGCATCTACCAAAATTGTTGATGAAGAAAAAGAGGCTATTTACGCACTTCACCGTGAACGAAAGCAACAATTATTGGAACAAGAGGAAGAAGAAGCTCAAAACTCTGCTTTCCTTGACAGCTTCACCGGTACCCCACTTCCAAATGACATGCTTCTCTTTGCCATGCCAATGTGTGCACCATATTCCACCTTGGCTCTTTACACATACAAAGTCAAATTAACACCAGGTTCCCAAAAGAAAGGAAAAGCTGGTCAATTTGCCATGGATCATTTCTTAAATCTCAAGCCTAAAGTTTCTGCAGCAATTACTATTTCAAATGACAATGAAGAGGTACCTGAAGTTGATCCTTATGAAGCACAAAAAGAATTGATGAAATGTATTCCTGAAGCTAACATCGTTGGTTGTATGGTTGGTCCTGTAAAAGTATCTGCTCCAGGACTAAATTCTGCTAAAAAATCAAACAATTCCAAGCCTAAAAAAGCCCACAAAAATAAATCGACCAAATAATAGAAACCTTTCTCTAAGTAAATTTCAAGCCTAAAAATCCAACAAAAGAAAACAAAGTTTTCTCAATGGCAAATTTTAAGCCCAAAAATGCCTACAAAAAGAAATCAGAATTTATTACTCTGATAACACTATTCTCTCAAATTTTATACCTTTGAAATCCAATATACTACACACGTGTCAATTTATTTGCGAATTCGCCTCACATGACCGACTACTCCAAGTGGGATAAGCTCGAGGACTCGGACGACGAAACAAGTCCCCTTCCTGTGGCTCCTGCAGCGTCTCCAGTCTCTAAAATGGACAAACTCGAAGCTGTGCGTCAACGAGCTCATGCTATGATGGAAAAAATGCAATATGCCGAAGGAGGAGCTTTGTATAAAGACCTTATTGCCGAAGCTGGCTCCGATGTTCCTGCACAATTTTTGGAATCGTGTCGAATGAATCTTGCTATTGCGTACATCAAGCAGAATTTACATCATGAAGTCATTCCTCTTTGCTCGGAAATTCTTAAAGTCAATCCAAACATGTACAAGGCCATGCATTTCCGTGGACATTCCTTTATGCAAATGGGATTTATTCAAGATGCAAGTAATGATCTTAATGCAGCATTGGCAGGATTGCCAAATGATGAAGGCATTAAGGGGGATTTAGCAACATTGGCTATAGCACAAGAAGCTGAAGTTAAATTGAAAGATTTAACGGCTAAGGCTAATGAAGCATTTCAAGCCGATGATCTTGATGAAACTATTAAACTCTTCAAAGAAGCTTTGGAAGAAGCCATTAAAGTCAAACGACGTGATGCATGTGGGGCTATTAACGGAAGCATTGGCATGGCACTCTTCAAGCAAAACAAACATCGTGAAGCTGTTCCTCATTTTGGACAAGCTTTACAAGATATGCCTCATCCTGAACGACGCATGGAATTCCTCGAAGCTCTTTCAGCTTGTCATACTGTTCTTGGTGAAGGAGATTTATGCATTAAAGCATTGGATGGAGCTATTATGATTGGTGTTCAAGCTGGAGCTCCTCCACCACGTATGGTCAAGTTGCTTCTTCATGCAGTGCGATCATGTGGCATGCTCAAGAAGACAGAAGAAGGTCTGAAGTATGCTCGTAAAGCTAAAGAAATTGCTACAGCCGTACAACAATGGGAAGTTGTGTTTCAGTGTAATGAATGGATTGCTCGTCTTTACACAGAAAATCAACAACCAGATCAAGCTCTTGCCAGTATTACCGAGGTAACTTTTGTTGAAATTGACTTTAAAATGACAATATTGTAGGCATTCCAAGAAGCTTGTTCCCGTGTGGATTTGAAATCTGCCATTGCTCTTATGTATATTCAAATGCATGTGCTCAAGATCACAGATCCTATGAAACACATTAACCTTGTGCAGTCTACCCATGCATTCTTTGTATCTCAAAAGGAATTTAAAGGGGTATTGAGCTGCCTCGAAGTCCTCATTGTGTACACTGTGCATCAATTTAAAACTCAAGGCAAGGATCCAAAGCATATTACAACTCTAGAAGAATATTGGGATGAAGTCAAAGCTCTTCCTTACGAGCCCATGGAGAACGAAGAAAAATTCCTCGTGTTGAAATTGATGCAACTCCAAGCTGATTTCTACGTTGAATTTGATACCAAGAAATCGTGCCGAAAGATTTTGAAAGAAATGCTTGATTTGGCCCATGCTGTCAAGCCTATTCCACCACAGCACATTATTGCTGAAGTGTTCAAGAAGCTTACAGCCCTTAGCGAAGATCCTGCTGAACAACTTGAAAATCTTACTGAAGTGGAGAAATCCTTGAAACAATTCAAAGCTGATGTCGACTCGCGCATTCAGACTGAACAAAAAGCTGAAATTCTTGCTAAAATTGCTGGCGATATTGCAGATACCTTGTGCAATAAAGCTTATTGCCAAGCTGAACTTGGTAACATTGACGATGCCGAAGGCACACTTGCTGAATGCAAAACTGTGTGTGAAAGCAATGACATTCAAAATGGTCGCATTAACTGCCTCAATGCCATTGCCACTGGTATTTTGGCACTGAAGAGAGGTTTGTTTCCTAATTGTAAAAGGAAAATTCATGTTAGCAATAGGGAATAAAGAGGCTGCAGAAGAGCAATTTGCTGAAGGTTTGGCTTTGTCGGAAGCATCAAACGATGAAAATGTCATTACACAAGTTCGTGAATTGGTGGATGAAGCTCGTCAAAAAGGTGGTCTTTCAGCACTTCCTAAAGCCGCAGAAACAACTCCTGCAGGTACAAAAGAACCTGCAGCAGCTCCTGTCGAAGTGAAAGAAAAGAGCGTCAAGGCTCCAGTGAAAAAGACATACCCTGGCGCAAAGTTGAAGAAGAATCAAGGCTCGAGTCTTGCCGAGTACATTCCAATGATCGTCTTTATGCTATTCCTAGCCCTCTTTTTCCACCTCGTGAGCCAGTAATTATAGTGTAGCGATATATTTCAATTGCCAAGTGGTGATTTTTAAAGTTCAACGTCTTTGGCTTCAGCTTCTAACGCTTCATCTTCCTCAATATCGCTTTCATCATCCTCTTCTTCATCAGTGTCATCTTCACTACTTTCACTGGATTCATGACCTTGTGCTTCTGCAGCTTCTACATCACTCTATTAAAGACATGATCATATTCAGATCACAAACCCACAACAAGTTTCAATTGCAACGCCGTATGTAGCTTTTTAATCAGCGTATTGTCAGGTTCATGGCTCAAGACTACACAAACATAACAATATGTACGCAATCAACATAAGCCCACTCTGTTGCACCACATTCAACGCATCTTCGGTCTCTTCATCTTCAAGTAATCGCAAGAACTACTCATATCAATCTCACTACGATCCTTCATCCTCTCAGTTCTTACTGTCGTAATGAGCTCAATTGGGGCTTTTCCAATGGCCCACGCGCCATCCACTTCATCCAACAACACCTTATCCACGATATCAGCTTCGCGTACGTCTATATCCCCACATCAGCTCCACTTTTTTCGCCACTCAACCTGCGGGATCGGTGCTGCCGCGTCGTGCCTTTTCCATCAAAAGATCCATTTCGCTTAAGTGCGCTTCAATCTTATTGGCTGACTGGTTTAACGCAACTTGGCGCCATTTTTGAATTTGCAGCGTAGGGCCGAAGTGAGAAGAGGACGAAACGAATCGGCAGTGCTGGGGGATGAAGTAGACGAACGTACGAGCAGGAACGAGGTAGTAAAGGATGTTTTCTTGGTAGAAATCGCCAGGTTCAGGGGCACGACGCCCGCGTCATAAGTTGTACTCGTAGCATCTATACCACATGGCTGCAATTCTCTTCTCGAGTAGCTGTGAATGACTGTCGCATTGAGGCAGGACATCTCCGTGAAGAGCGTAGCGAGGAACGCACGTCTATGGAATTAATGACGTGGTGATTGTGATGGTCATGATGCTCTTCGCAGCTGAATTCGACGAGTGCGACGAGGACCTGTTGCTCTTGAGACGTCATATCACTTTCCCCCGCACTTTGTAGGGTCCGGACGTTGCGTAATAAAATGTGTCATTGTTGACACAACGAGCATGGCAACGCGATGGTCAGGGACTGGTGTGCCCGATAAGCTGGTATGCCACGCAGCGGTGGTGTGTGCGGCAGTAGCTCATGGGAATGTCGAGCAATTTCTACATAGTGAGCCGACAGTGCTGCCGCATTCGACGTATTTTACATTGCCTCTACTTTATTCGAGCGAAGACTTTGTGTTAGTTGATACACCCGATTGTATTGTGTGCTGCATCAAAACCCCACCAACAGCGCAATTGCTGGTGCAGGTGACAGAAAGACAGACTGTGTATCATTATGCTGGCCGCGTTCATGCTGCCTTTTATAAACGTGCGGTACGCGTGCGATCGGTGTTGGATGACTTTGATATTGGGAATGAATGGAAGCCTCTTGTCTTTGCAGGTCATTCCACTGCTGGTAGTATCGCACACGTGCTTTTACTTGAAACAATTTTGAAACAATGTTGCTCTGAAGATGCGCAACAAGCTATTGATATTATTGATGCCCACAATCAACAGGCACAACCCACGACTTTAAATACATTAGATGAACTCGACACAACACTTTCACTGGATCTTAAAATGATATTACCGCAATCTTCTGTAGCGATTGCGATGGCACGAAGGTTTTATTCCATTGGATTTGGTGCACCTGCTATTGCGAGTGCAAATTGTGCTGAATTGTTTCATGCATTTGGCCTTCCTGTTCAGATGCTCACAATTGTAAATCAATTTGATTGTATTCCCAGTCTTTTAAATGTAGCTCATGTTGCATCATTGGCTGCAAAAACTTCGTCTAAATTAATATCAATCTCCAAGGCCACAGCTTCCCTTCTGAGTTTATTTCCTACTGTTGAACGCTTGGATTTGGATGGCAGTGGCATGAATCTTGCACCAAGTGTATATATAAAGATGACATGGTGTATTCTTGCTACTACAGCTTACGTAAATATGACATGGTCTGTGCTGCACAAAGTTTTTCGACAATTTCAAGACCATTTAATTGACACATCATGGAAAGATGTTGATTATATGCCACTTGGTCGCTACGTCTTCTTGGAAAAAGAATCGTTTGCAATGACTACTGAAGAAGACAAAGTGTCGATTGAAAATACCTTAAGAAGTACAATCGACGAACTCACCGCTAATGCTCTTTGGCAACATGTCATGCCTTCCTATTTAAAAAGCGTGCTCAAGCGAATTGACGACGCTCACCCTGAAATGAATTATTATGAACGTTTACAAGTACCACGTTCCGCTACAAAGCAAGATATTGTTGCAGCTTATCGTTCACTAGCACTTCGTTGGCATCCCGATCGCTGGTCTCGGTGCTGTGATCCCAAAGATAAGAAATACGCTGAAGTCATGTTTAAGTTGTTGGCAGAAGCTTATGAAGTGCTATCAGACGCTGAGGCTCGTGAAGAATATGATCAACGTTTACTGCAAACTAAACGGCAGCCAACTTGGAAGGATGATGTAGTTGAGCGTGGAACAGTTTGCGGCGTATCGCTCGACGAAGCTATATCCATTTTTCAACGGGAGGCTACACGATGGAATTGTGTTATTCGCCCACTTGTTCGATCTTCTAGTAATTTTCTTGGACTTGCACAAGCCAAGTTATCTTCGCACCGTTTTTCTGCTGGAAATCATGACAATTTGTTTCTTCCTAACAAAATGCGCGTTATCCGTCAAACTGTTGCCGAACCATCCATCACTTACGTATCTCCAGAAGAAGTGCTTCCTACCGATAAGGTAGCACCATCAAAACTTTCGGGTATGAGTGCCATGTCCATGGTTGGTGGTGCTGCTGTTATTGGGGCTGGTGTTGCCTTACTTGTAAATGCGTGGTCGCGATATAGTGCTGACATTCGTCGTCAGCGCCAAGCTCATACTTTACATCAAATGCCAGCAGCTTTGCTAGAGCGTTTACTTGTGGATCGTGTCGAATCTCAATGTATGTCATCAGAATCATTAGCATTAGCCCCTCTTGATGAGGACGACCAATCTTTGGACATTTTAGATGAGTACTATGACTGTGTCGATGAACTTGAACTCGCACAACTCCAACTTTCGGTGGAAGACACGTTTTTTGACTGCCTCGAAAGCACACTAACGGTATGTGATGATACCGAGCATCGCGTTGTGTTTCCAAATGGTGCTGCTGTTTTAACTCCGTTTGGCCATGGTGTTGTAGTTGACTTCTCCCTGAATGGTATTTACACAGTTGATATCGTTCGCATTGGCACAGCATACGTTCATCATGATATGGTAACGCGAGGTGGTGACTTTGAAGTCAATGCTAAAAAAACTCAGTTGGATGCCAAACGAAAGGAATTGGTGGCACTTGCAATTGATCGATATCAGCTAAGCTCGGATGATAACTCATCTTTACTCACGATTGGCAAAGCTGCAGCTGTCGATTCAGGAATTAAAGCTGCTAGTGGTGTAGCTTTGGTGAAAGGCCTGGAACGAGTTGCTCCAACACTTGGGGCTGCTGCGTCGGCAGCACCTTTGGCTGTAGCAGCCATTCTTATCGATATTGGCAGGGATTTTGTCGAATATCGCAATACGTGCAACCGAAAAAAAAGTGGCAATTGGATTACCCAAACCTCTGAGCGTCTTCTCATGCAACAATTCCGACTTAAAGCTGGTCGTCACATGGTTACTGGAGCTGGGGCTGCTGCTGGTGCTAGTCTTGGAGCTTACAGCATTACAACAAGTGTGGGCTATTGGACTGGATCGACATTACTTGGACCTGTTGGCCTAGCCGCTGCAACTGGAGCTGCAGTAGTTGGTGGTATGCTTGGCTATTTAGTTGGTGGCACGACCTACAATGGTACAACACAAGGGTATTTTTCATCTCTTCAACGTGCAAGCGACGAAATTGAGCGGCTTGAAATTGGCTCAAAAGTTATGTTTACTGAATATGATCCTGAAGGAACTGGTGTGGTTTCTGTCGAGGATGGCAATAAACTTGTACAGAGACTTACTGGAACGCAAGCAAATTATTTCTCTGGTGACCGGGTAGAATGGTCGGCATTTTGGGAATACGTGAGTTTAGCAGCAGTTAAAAAAATTGAAGCCCTTGAAGCTGAGAATGATGTCCAATACAGTGGAGCATGGTGGAAACAATACTTGAGCTATTTTTCGTACAAACAAGAAGAGAGTAAACCATTAGTAAAAGTCACAAGATCCCACTCAGCACCAGCATCGTATATCACCTGTCCAACGAAATCACTTGCAATACCAAAACAGCGATCAGCACGAAATATCAGTGTGGAAGCAGCTCAATTGGAATGTCTTGTGGAAAATGACTGGTTAACCAAAGATGATGCCTACCATCTCAAGACTCTTATGCTCTCTGATGATGCTAACTTACAAAAGTGTGCACTCGAAACCATTCATAAGATGCAAGAAGCATGGGAAGTCGAGAGTGAAGGGGGTTGTATCATAACCTCAGCATTTTCACTGAATGAAGATTGCGTAGATGATGAAGAAGAAACAACGGAAGTTGCTCCTCAGTATGATTTAAAAGAATGCGTCGACGTAATGTGTTCTCTCTTATCTTCCCATGGACTACGAAAGTTGCTGCTGGAACAAGGCATCCAAGTCGAACCTACAATGAGTCATTCAAATCTCCATGGCCTTGCTTTAACTTACTTGGCAGAAGAGTAAAACATTATTAAGTTATTATTCATGCTCTATCCATTCTGCCCAAGAGATGCA
>JNBS01002326.1:0-10327 GCA_002081575.1 Thraustotheca clavata
TGGAGGTCGTCGAAGTGTGGTCTTTGCCCAGTTCTTCTTCTTATTTCCATTCCAATGTATTAACTCTCACAGGATTCATACAGTTATGTTTCTATTGCACACATTTGACTTGAGTATGTTAATTGAAAAGACAGTCCATCTAAATTCACGCGACTTTATTTCAAAGGAATTTCATTGACAAACGAGTTTAAAGCTTGCTTTTATTTCATCAATCAAGCCTAATAAAGTTTAATAACAATAGCATCAATCAGTATAAATATTTATTTTGCAATGACTACCTGAATTGGATCAAAAAAAGTTGGGATAATTTGTATACTGATAAATGTATAGAAACAACTTAATATGTATCATTATGTACAAAATGGATTATGGAGGCTAAAAAAAATTGTGATTACTTTTAAGCGCGTTTACATCACGCTAAATGAAAGATATACTACAATTTAAGAAATTGGTAATAATCTCTTGTACAGCGCATGATATTTACAAAGATAAAAAAATTCTATCCAGGTTCACAAACAAGATCCTTCCTGTTATTTGTAATTTACCTGTAAATATGTTGAATTGGAATTGATAGACAGAGTAAATAAGGCACTAATGTGTTTTGTTGTATTTGATGTTAATGTTGATTAATTGTTCTTGTGCTTTGAGTTTGTTGGATACCTTAGTAAATCAGCATATGTCAACTACTACTAATACTTTGAAGAGTTGGAAAATCAATTTCACGTTTGACAGTAAAAAGTAGGTGGACATATTGAATTCTCTTCATCTCGAATTCCAAAGATTATAGCAGCATCATTGCAGAGATTGAAATGATTTTTGCAAGAAATAGTTTGATATTGTAATTTTCCATTTCTCGAAATTTGAACTTTTTATGCCTTTATCATCAATGAAAACAATGAAATTGGATTCATGCTATACGTTATCTCTTTATGTCTAATCTTACACAGCATAGAGATTTGGATAATCAATGAATCCATTATCTTGTGACACAATATATATTTGCACAAGCCAACTAATATGCGACAGAGGATGAGCATAAAATCTTCTCAACTATAACAGCTGATCATTTTATCTAGTCAAATTAATCATTTTTCATTTTCTTTCATACAAAGTAAATTGATGGTAGCTACGTCCCTTGCTTGTGGTGTTTACACGTTTTTGACTGTGCTTGGATCCTCTGGAATGTTTTCAACTAATCCATGCCAAACAATTCAAGTTGAAGAAGTTTATAAGCGTGAACTAGAAGCTTATCTCTGCAAAAGTGAATTGTACCGCGATATGCATCGACCTCCAGAGCTCCGCAATGTGATTAAAGAATGGAACTTTCGAATTAAGTGGTCGAAATAAAGTCAAAACTGGGTCGTCAGAAATCACAAATTAACCTATTTACATGTCAAGCGTATCATACTAAGAAAATAAATGCTTGAACCAACGTATTTCATACATGCTTGTGCTAGAATCAACGAGCTGAAAATAAAATTAGAGACTCAACTTTAATAGGTATCTACAATGCTGCAGAGATAGTTCTGAGCAACATATCTTACGTCTTTTATGAAAGATGTTGGGTGGGGCAAGTTGCATTTCACTGGCATTAGCCAATACTCCACTTGAGGAAATATGAACTTTGAATAGTATTTGCAGAATGTGTGGTCTAGGAATTACACCGCTCTATTCTTAAAACTTGAAAGTTTGCGTAAGATCAATATGCATGAATTTTACTGTTGACTTTATAGAAATTGTACTACAATACTCCAGCATTGTACAAATTATTGCAAACTCCTTTAATGCTTTTAGTATAACTTAAGTTCGTTAAGTCTCATTCCCACTCAAAATATCCTTTTAGAAGCCAATTCGCCCATACCCAAGTACCGCTAACGAGAATCCTACCAAGTCTGGATATGACCCTCTCTTTTGCGTTCTATTCAATTGCTAAAGTGCTAAAAAATTTCACTCTATTAAGTTGTTGTCATTTCGCAGTCATGTTGTTGATAAATTAAGTCTCGATGTCAAACCCATTAATTCACTGGGTGTATATTGTGTACACTGTAATATACTACTAATAACTTTAGTCTCTATTTGAGAGATGCATATCTTGAGCATATGATAAGCGTCTACAGATAAAAAAGCAAAATTGGTATGAAGGCCTCTTGCATTGTTTTCTAAAGCACACAGATGCCTCGATTTAAATAAAGCACTTAAATGTAAAACTTTCACAAGTGCTAGAACCTGCAGTACGTCTAAATAACTACAAATTGGTAGATCCATACTTGAGTCATTACAATGTTTTGCTCCAGTCACGATAGTTTTCATTTTCTCATTCCTCCGTGAGAGTATTCCGAGCTGAACAAAAGTTTCTTGTTTTGCAGGGGCAAAATAGCTTCATGCACAGCAAAATGCACCACCAAAAAATAAACCCCCAATTTACCTTATATGCATTTACCTTCCACGCATAGTGTCTCTTGCTCGTAGTATTTACTATGCTTTACCACAATTAAAAAAGTAATTCTAATGAAGATAGAGCGCGTTAAAGACTTATGAAATTGAGTTGAGATGAAAGCAACATCAATCAGAGAATTATATTTACACGATATTTGAATTTAACGATCTAAACATACAGTATATTGTTGACAAATCCCAAATTATCTTTTACAAGCTACCAAGTACGAGTTGGCTGAAAGCGCTGTCTACTACTATACTTGGATAACTTAAGTGCTTGTATAGCCCACTACAAATAAAGAGAAATAGATTTGACATTTGACATTGGTTTTATGACAATTTAATAGAAGTTGACTTGATTGATGAAGTCTGAGATTGGCGTAGGTCCTTGCTGAATTTTGGAACTCCACATTCACCCAACGTTGCATAACTTCTCTCCAAGAATTGCACGTTAAGACTCTTTTATGATGAATCATTCTCAGAAATTTTTGCTATCTTTTAAGTGACATTGGCTTGTTCGTGAATCGTTTATACTCGATAGCGAAATTACTTGATAGGAACACAATATCGCTTGCTCAATATTTCTGAATATGATCTACTCCTGTAATGTAGGACTCCTTTGCTAGATCTAAAGAGCTTTTGACGCACTTTATACACGCAAGTTATACAATCGCTTATCAAATTGCACTTTAGGTTCACATCCAATGGGTGCTATTGGTATTATACCAATAGCACCCATTGGATGTGAAGGTAATGAAGTAGTTTTGATGTTAATAACCTTATTATCAGCGTTTATGGTAAATACCGCTCTTGCAGTAGAGTCACAACAAGTTTAGTGTCATTTGGTAGGTTAACGTTATTGTTCATACACTTATGCCAAGCTAATGTCTAACCCGTAGTCACGAAAGTTTCATCATTTTAATTCTCAAAAGTAATCAAAGTTGGACCCAGTAGAAAACATATCTACGAGCACAGCAAAAATGAAAATATATACTTCACTTTTCAATTTCTTTTGACGCAAAACCATGATAGCTTCATCCCTTGCTTGTAGCCTCTATACAGTCCTGACTGTGCTCGGATCCTCGGGACTCTTTACTGTTGATCCATGCCAAGTCATTCAAGCAAATGAAGAATACAAACTCAAACTGAATGCTTACCTTCGAGGAAGTGAATTGTACCGAGACATGCACCCACCACCAAAGCTTCGCAATGTTATTAAAGTGTGGAATTTTCGTATTACTTGGACCGAAACTTCTAGCTAGAAATGAGAATTCAATACTTTTCTGGTTTTTCTAAACATCAATGCAATGTCCAGCTGAAATTGAACATATATTTATTTTACTTTCACAGATAAGTAGCAGCGTTTCATAGTAGATACTCTCAAGCAAGAAACTGAGTTACTCAATTAACATTAGCACCAGTCAAACAATTAGGCAGATGAAATACTACGTAGAAATAAATTCTTCCTCTAACAAAACTTTAGAGATAAAAAGGCTGCCAGTACAAAAATAGATGTAGTCTTTACCTAAATCGCTTATACTTATCTAATTGCAGTATTATATTATGCGTTTAATGTGTCTTGCTGTTGTTGTTACGTCAAGCATCTTGCAGCAGAATTCAAATTATCACATTCAAACGATCAGTATTATTTTGTACACTACTTTGATAAAGCACGTAAAATTCACAAAATACGACAACAACCTTTCATTAAACTCACACATTTAGAAAGCAAACTAACGACTAAATACTGCGCTGCCAATTAAAGGATATAAACTGATGTATGACAAGTGTTCAAGAAATAAGAATCAGCTAACGTAAGAATCAGGTCTTGACGGTTTCTTTCAACTCATATTACAGTATTAGTCTACCATATGACTATTTGAGAATCCAATCAAGAATTGATTGACAATGCTTCGACAACGATGGCCAACGTATTTGCAAAAGATCACGCGACAATCATCGACATTAAGTCTTTCACATGAGCAACAAGCACTTCTAGAGTCTCAGAAGCACTTGGAACGTGGTCGATTGACTATAGTAAGTGGATTGGAAGGCAGTGGCAAAAGCACGTGTGGTGCAGCAATTTTAAAGACAACAGAGTTGAATACATTGGCACTTTCACCACGATGGATTGATAACAGCATGCAACGATATGTTGAAGATGCCATGCCGATTGGGTTTTTGGACAAATCACATTTGCAAATGATGTCTCTTGGTGAATGGTGTGAAGATTTTAGACGTCAATATGCATCCTCAGCCAACGAGGTTTGAAAATAGAATTGATTAATGGTGTTCAAGAGTCTTTTGATAGAGATTATTGAGCCCTGCAGAAGCTAGAGTATTTATTTACCAGCATATTGATGAAATTCCTCGAGCTAGCTTTCGTGGTTTTAAATCCAAACCAATGCTACAAAATGCAGTGTCAGATACCCTGCGTTGCTTTCAAGAACTTGAAAGACAAGGAATTGCACCAGATGAATATGCTTTATATATTCAAACCAATTTGGTTGATCCCGAGAGTACGAAATTAACTGCAAAGCAATTTACAGATAAACTCACTGCTCACACAAATTTGTGTGAAGCATATTCTGCATACAGAGAATTACTCAAGAAATACCATGTTAATACTCGTCATGGAGTAGTGCTTGATGCATTGGAGCTTGCAAGAGAGCACCCATATTATCTACATTCAGCTCTAGAACATATCCAAAAAATCGTTATTGATGATGCTGAACATTTAACACCTGCAATGATGAGAGTTGTAATTAGTATCAATAAGTTCTAACAACTTGTAGATTCTGACATGCATCATGGATACATCTCCAGAGCACGAATTTCTTGCATTTGAAAATAAATTTGGTGCAAACAGCATTGAGTATCGAATCATTCATTGTCACAACTTAACTTTCAATTGTAGATGGCCAAATTTTGTGAGGCAATTCAAACTTGAGTGGAATCATAACTTTCATCCAAACATTGAAATTTACAAAGTTGCATCACAAATACTCTCAGACAATCAAAAAAGTAGCTCCAATGATGTAGTGGAAATGTTTGAGAGTGCTACCCTACACGATGAAGTTGCCCATGTTGTCAAGTTAATTACTGAGGAGAAAAATGCTGAAAAGGTGATAACTACTTGGTTCTGTGAAGTAACATCAAATTTTATAGCGTGTTCTTGTCTTAACTGCTGATCCATCAACTGTTCAGCTAGTTATCAATCAATTACATCAGAGTGATATATGTGCAGCCTCGCTTGAACACAAAGAGCTATTTAAAATTCCAATTGTTCGCTCAGGTCTTTCTCTTTTAATGGCTTTGGCTTCGCCATCAGACTCGTTGCATTTATTTTCACTGCTACAAGCAACGCAGAATTCACAAATTGATACGACTGTATTAGCTAAAATCATGGAGGATACCACTTCTAGGTACTATTTGATATTATTATCATCTCAAAGTCTCTAGGCATATCAATTTAATTGATGCATTAGCCACTGCAGCAACCGAAAGCGAAGGAATCGAATTGTTTTTGACTCTATTTAATCGTCTTCAGAAAGAATCCATGATGTTGTCATGTGCAGAACTGGTACAGCTCTATTTCACAGAGACTGGTATTATCCAAATTCTATGCATAATTACTAAAGTTGTTAGGTGAATTGAATAAATTAATGGAACCTGAATCTGAAGCTGATGCTGAGTCTTCGATGGCCCTGGCTGCATTTCTTCGGCATGTTATTGAAGCTCAAAATGTTGTTCGGTCACCCTACGTTCCTTTTGTAGCTCCTTATTTGCAACAATTACAATCAACTGGTCGTCATTATCTACCTAGAGATTTAAGTGCACTTAAAAGCAATGATGTGCTTGTAGCCTCATTGAAAAATTCCATTCCAGAACAAATAGAAGTATGTACATTAAATTTTCAAATCTCAGTCTTGTAGGTTGATAGTGTGTTCTTTATGAATATGCACGACAATGCATTTCCAGGACGAGCTCGCCGTGGAATTGGCAGTGGAATTCTTCCAACAGAGCTCTTTTTATCCAAAGAAAAACCCAATACTCGCCTTGAGCATCTCACAAAGTCTCGCAACCAGCTTTTTCATCACATTCAAAGAGCTACTTCTCGTATTGTATTTTCAAAAGTACATGATAAACCTTGGTGCAGGTTGCATGCTAATCAATACTAAACTCTAAATTCCATATAGGCATTTGCTACCATGGGCACATGATGCAAAATCAATTGAAAATGTCAAGCAAGAAACACAACAAGAGCCCATTTCTACAATGCCTACATCTGGAACATTTGAGCTCCATCACTTGTCGTTTACTCAAATTGATGAGTTTGTCAGGTGCCCACACAGATATTACCTTTCTCGTGTACTCAAGCTTGAACAAAAACCAACAGCAAGTATGGTTTATGGACGAAGTTTGCATGAAGGCATTGCAGTGTGGTCACAATACTCAAAAGAATCAACAGCTCGTGAGGTTGGCAATAATAATCACTTGAATTCTCAAATTCTAGTAGAAAGCACTGGAAGCATTTGAATTGTCTTGGACATCGGGATGTTTTCGTTCTAAACTAGAGGAAAAAGCTCTTTTTTCCATGGGTCAAGATGCTTTGAATTCTTTTATCTCACATGAAGAAAATGCTCAAAAAGATATTATTACTGTCGAGGAAAGCTTTGAATTTGAAGTACCTGAAGCAGATATCTCATTTCAAGGTACAATGAATGAAAAACTATTGCATATTTAATGTCTTCTAGGTGTTTGGGATCGTATTGAAAGAATGCCAAATGGAGATATCTATATTGTGGAGTTTAAATCCAATTTGGCTAATGTGGCACGAGATAATCAAAAATTAGCTGAAGAGAGTTTGCAATTAAAACTCTACATGTTGGCTTACTACCGATTACATGGAATTCGTCCAACTGGTGCTATATTGCGATCTCTTGAGGATCAACATGGTTTAAATGCTCCAGGAATTATTCAAGCTACAGATGATACTGATACTGAAGCACTAGCTGCTGTTGTCAACACATCCAAAGCTATTCGAGCTCGTTCCTTTGATCCTAAACCAAGTTATTTGGGATGTGCATTTTGCTCTTTTGCTGATGTTTGCAACAATAACTCAACTTAATCCCTAGAGTATATTTGCTCAATATCATCGAGTTGTATCATATTTTATGCAGTGATCGTCTAGAGCATATAATTCTAAACTGGGCTCAATCCCATTCGTAACAAGGTGTGAACAAGAAAAAAGCAAGGAAACTATCTAAGAGACTATTACTTTGAACGCGTGACGACGAGCTGAGCAAGCTTGACAAGAGCGTCACGAGCTGGTGATGGTGGGTATTGTAGGATTGCAAGGATAGCCAATTCTGCCTGGATAATTGCAAGATCCTTGGACTTTTGCAAGCCAACACTCTTCTCAACAAGTTCAGCAGCAAGTTCGATGTCTCCTGAGTTGCTAAATTTACGAGCAACAAGATCTTTTAGCACAGGAAATTCTTCTTGAGCAAGCAATACTGGTGCAGTAGCCAAACCAGCCTTTAAATCTGCGAGCATAGGTTTGCCAGTATTTTCACCTTTGTAGTCCAACACATCATCTATTAGCTACACAAGCATTGAAATAAAGGTAAAAACACTTAGTAAATACCTGAAAAGCAAGTCCAAGATGACGACCATAGGCAAATCCCAATTCACAAACTTCTGATGAATGTTCGCCCAAGACAAGTGCAGCACGACAGCTATTAGCCATGAGTGATCCTGTCTTGTAATAATTCTTGCGTAGATAATATTCAAATGGAGTAATTTGGCCATTTTTATCAGCATGGCGCATTTGCATCACTTCTCCTTTAACCAAATGTTCAATAGCTGTTGACATGAGTTCAACAGCTTCCAAACTACGAAGTCTAGCAAGGCAAATTGAAGATCGTGCAAGTAAGAAATCACCAGCCAAAATAGACAATTTGGAGCCAAATACTTTGTTGACTGATTTCATACCTCGACGGGTATCAGCTTCATCAATAACATCATCATGCAATAAACTGGCAGTATGAATCATTTCCCTATTCGATACTAAATTGCAATTCTTTGTAAATAAATCACTACGTAATTTCAGCAAGACGTTGTTGTGAAGCTGAAATGTATTCAATCGACTTGTCTGTATTGTCAACATCACGTGCAGCTTCAGCAGCTTGTGATAAAAGTAAAATCATTGTAGGACGAATCTTTTTGCCCCCATCATTTTCAAAAAAGTATCTATATACACATATTTAGAAACAATGGTATTTCCACACAGTACTTTGCCACAGCTTCAAGTACAGGATGATCAGATCCAAGAATTGTTTTAATACTTTCCGATACTGACACAATTTTGTCTTTAATCAATTCAAAAGGATCACTTTCCATTGGAGTATTGATATGTGTACAATTAACAATAGCTTCTCCATTCTGTAATCTATCAATTGCCTTTATTCCATCATTTTTCTAAATATTTCATCTACCGATCAAAATCACTCATTAAATCAAACGATCGATGGGCTGTAGCTGCTGTAAACCCTGGTGCAGGGTCTAATATCGACAATGTTGGTTCATCCTACGCTTTATCACAATTTTGTTTTGATTTAAACTAGCATACCACAGCCGCTGCACCAAGCCACAAATTCGTATTGCTTTCAATATCGACGTTGTTTTGGAGAGAACCAACAACGTGCTTCATTGCTGTGGCCTGCAATGAGCTGTAGCCACGCACAAGAGCCCCTGAATACGCTCATTTTCATAGCATTCTCTTAGATCATGTTCATACCTTTGAAGCGAAGCATTCGACTCAACGATCGTAATAAACCAATGGAGGGTAAATTCGCTGACGATCATAAGTGAAGGCATCAACAGTTTTAGTAGCCAATCAAATGCACTTTAAACACTTATAATAGTTTTGATTGGTTAAAATGTTTATCCATTTTAACGTACCACTCGCTAATTTCACGTCACTTGTAGCCAACATTTCGCATAGAGACCAATTAAAACGTAGTGCCATTTGTTTCAATCTAAACTACAAAAGTTGAGGATTATAGAAAGGCACAAGATAGTTCGAGTTAAGTTTAAAAAATAACAAGAACGATGATGGTGAAATTGAAAAGTTGGGTGTTTTTGGATAGTGCTATAAGAATTGAAAAAATATTTTAGTTCTGATTGGATAATTTGAAAGAATTTTAACCAATTAAAAATGCCTCGTCGGCTGGACGTGCTATGGCCCGACGATGCTGATGGAAATGATCATTCGTATCTCTTGGGTTGGCATCTTCAAAGCAATCTTGTATGTGTAGCAGCAATCGTTCCAGTAGCTCGTTATCAATTGGGAGCTTTACAAAGTCTCATTTTTTTGTGAAAATTTGGATGTTTAATCGTGATTTAGGTGAGGTTGACAAATGGTCTGCCGAAATCCAACGAAGAAACAAGCATGAAGCTGCTTTTTTGCCTACAAAACCATTGCCGAAAGCATCATTGATGGTTCTAGGTGAAATACGACCGATTGTACCAATAGAACCAGAAAATACCAATAGTACGTTGAGGTATCGAGGCAAAACACATCATTCAAGTGCAAGACCACAAAATTTAAAGAGTTTATGGCTTGAAGTGACATGGGATTCTGATCGAAAACCTGTTGTCGAAGCTGTGTGGGAACATGCACAAAAAGCTTTGTGTGAATTGTGTCATGTTGTTTTGTATGATGCGAATTTTCCAAGCGGATTTCGTCATTTTGCAATTAAGAAGCGACAAAGAAAGATGAAATCAAATGATGGAGATGTTGAAAGCAAAGAAACACCTTTTCAACATGCTATTGCTCAGCTTAATGATGTGTACAAAGTTCAGCAACGATTTCTTGGTTTATCTG